>CDMY01000639.1:0-11035 GCA_001179505.1 Vitrella brassicaformis | reverse complement strand
ACCTATATGTAATAATACCACACAAGAAGAAAGCAATTGAAGCAGTGGAAATGCATCCCTCCC
Organism: Vitrella brassicaformis; assembly: GCA_001179505.1. Taxonomy (NCBI): domain Eukaryota; family Vitrellaceae; genus Vitrella; species Vitrella brassicaformis. The sequence goes on along the minus strand of CDMY01000639.1, from coordinate 10,972 downwards.
CATAGTTGTTGCCAGTGGCCAGAATACCGTCAACGGCTATGGCACCCATCACATCTAGCCGAAGACGCATGCGAACACGAGAAACCATGCAAGGAACAGAAAGAGCAAACAAGCTCATTAGATACATGAGGTGTTTGCTCTCGAGTGCGCGGCGCTTACGCGCTCGGTCCGCTGGCTCCAGCACCGCCAGTGCATGCTGCGCCACAACAGCCAATCCGACGACGAAGAAAACGCCGAAGCCGAAACAAGCGCGGCCGTTCATTCTCTCAGCCTTCAAGTGGTAAGGGTAAATAAGAGCCTCAAGTCGCCGCAGAAAACGACCTTCGTGCCGTTACACGGCACTCGGAAATGGTGTGGTTGTTCAAAGAGATTCCTGCAGCAGAGAAGGAACTCCCCCACTCCACTTCTTGGTAGGTGGGAGCGCGTGACAGGGATGATTCATGAGTTGAAAGAACAATGACGGAACATGCAAACACATGAATAGGCTGATCGTTCCCATGGAATTTTTCAACTCCTCCTGTCCCTTGGAATCGATGATCAACGATAAACGAAGTCAAATTGCCATGGCAGCTATGGCCGCCATCCACATCACCTGCACGCACAGCGTAATTTTCTACACTTGTTAAAGCCGCTGTTTTTAGACTTTCTTTCGAGAGTCGAATGCCGCCAAACCCACATTTACCACTCCCCTGGACTAGAATGTTGGTCGTTGTATGCTTTTTCACGCTGTGTCCTTTGTTCTGCGGTGGTGTTCTGTCGTTGCATTCGAGAAGGGACAATCACATTTCGTCTCATGGGCCTTCTCCCCGAATTCATTCGCCGGCGCCAATGCTGGAGTATTTCATGAAGGACGTGCCTGATGCAGATAAAATCGAGGCGATTCCGGGACATGGACGTGCTGGAATGATTGCCATCGTCACAATTAGCTGGTACAACGGCACAAAAAGTGACGCAGCTGCTTGGAAAAACAGCTTGACACTCTTGCAGCGATACTGTCAGGTTCGCACGAGCCACGCACCCAACAAGACTTAATTTCTGTACTGTCCTTCAGAAATGGGGCTATACACTGATTGCAGATATAAAAGAACCTACGTTCGAGACATATCGAAGCTTCGATATGTCTCGAGCGACGGATTCCGTCATCAAACGAAAACTGGAATTGGTGTCTCTCCTCTTAGACAAGGGATATCAAACTGTTGTGTGGAAAGATGCGGATGTTATCATCATGGACTGCAACATTTCTTTGAAGTCAGTATTCAAACAATGTCCTAACAAAGACTCCATCTTTTTCACAGAAGGCGCCAGGTGGAACCGTGATATCTGTGCTGGCACGTTTGTTGTCCATAATACCGCCTTCTCAAGGAATCTTCTACAGAAGGCCATCAAACTTCGGCAGCGTACTGAAAGAAGAAGCGACAATCGGTCTGTTGATCGCGTACTTCTCTTGGAAGACCTCTCCCTTAATGAAGCGGCCGCTACGTATGCGAATGAAATTCTCCGTTCGAAATACAGCTGCTTCTTAAGAGTCCTAGCAGGAGATGCTTGCTGTAATTGTGGAGGCTGCACAACAGCGTGCAAGAAAAAATTCATTCCTCAGGAGGAGCGAGATAATATGTGTCTGCTCATTCACGAGAAGCTCGCAGCCGTTTCTTCTGGGGTCGCCACAGAAGGCCAAATAGCACAGCATGTGACTCATGCGACAAAAGAGCGTACAAAAAAACTGGAGCATCTGTCTGCTCTCAGTACTTGCGGCGTCCCATATTCTGAAGGGAAAAAACTGCACATCTACAGTGTCGTCCCTGCCTCAAAAATGGAGCACTTTTGCCAAACCACTGCTTTGACTCATGCAGCATGCTTCCCTTTCGGTATCCCCATATCTGTCTTGTCTGTGCAAGACCCTTTGGAAGCTCTTGCAGCTGTGCACGACGAAATGGCGCGGGGCCACAATGAGAGTCGAGAAGCCGACGAGAGTCTTTCTAATGGTGATGTTTACCTTATTCTCAGCCCCTCAGTGTGGTTTCAGGCAGACGCAGCAGAATTCCTAAAGACCTATCGGTCGGCTTTTCCCAGCGACGCAGTCGTTCTGCCTCATTCTGGGAAGCACCTGTCGGAAACAGCTGATAAAACGGCGTCGCTAGCGTCTCAGATCTTCCCCCTTGTTGTCCCAACGACACGCATGCAGGCTTTCAGAAGCCTTATCGAGAATGTTAAAGCAGGTACCCTGAACGCGACGCTAGAGCAGGACGTCCATGTCGACTACAGCAACAAGCTCTCCCGTAGCAGCGATGTTGCATCATTCGTTGCCACTTCTCCGCCCCTATTGGTCCACTCCCTCTATGCACCACCTCCAACCACAGAGTTGGAGTGGAATGCCGAGAAATTCACGAGGTTCGTCTATGTCAACAACTCTAGCAAGTGGGAGAAGCGAAGATATGGGGACATATGTGACATATGGGGAACATATGTGAAGGATTCCGCCCCAGAGATTCAATGATCGAGTTTTCATGCATCCCTGCTCTACTATCTACAAACACCGAATCCCAGACTGGCTGGTCGGGTGTGTTGCTAGTCACGGATGGAATATCCATCTACACCGTGTCAGATCAGCCAGCCAGCCAGCCGATCCCCTGTCACTACTTTGTCTGCTCCGACTCGGGATGCGCCTCCACCCAACTGCATCAACACACATGTCATGGCATAGTGTATGGATATATGGATATATGGATGGATATCTAATGTGCCGTGCATGTGATGCGTATCGCTGTAGAGGCTTCTTGCCGTCCGGGAACTGCAGAAACTTGATGCGCGATGCCTTCTGCGCGATGCTTCCGCCTTGGCCGCCTGCGGATTCTTGTGCATCCAGTAGCGGATTCTTGTCGATCCAGTAAAGTCGTAACTGATGGAACATGATCGAGGAGAAACGCATGGGTTTCCACACACGGTATCTTCTGTTTGTAGCTGTTTGTCTCAATCTTCCCCCTCCCCCCATCATGTATCGTAAGCTTTTTTGGTCTGCAAAAAAGACCTGCCACTTGCGACGTGCACGACGGTGCTCCCCGTCTCTATTTGCCGGCTCCAGGGCCCGTTACCGTAACCAACGGACCAACGACATTCGATCCGCGAAATTCTGTAATGTGCCCCCGATTTTTCATCTGAGCGCTGGCCACTTGAGACTTACGGACGCATTGATTGGACACACCATCTGCCCTGAGGGGCCGGGGCCTCGGTGCCCGTTAACGAACGAACGAACGAACGTCCCTTTCCTATCGCCTTCCGTTACGCCCGGGCCCCTACCCCCTCGTAGCCGTGCGTCGACCCGCGTTCGCGGGGGTTCCATCGAACTTGAGACAAGTCAAACTAGTCCTCTGTTTTTTCTGTAGGTGATTCCGATGCGGTTCTGCTTGGACACGTCAAAACGTCATTGCCGTAACGTTGCGTGAGCTCCAGCAGATCTCGAGGTGGCTCTTCCGATCTTAAGCACGCTCCCAACCATCATTCACGAGGCAGTCAGAGTCAGCGCATCAGTGAGTAAAGCCAATGGGCGCGGTGAGCGCTTCTAAGGAACTGACTCGCCTTGTCTTGCCCAGTGGGCGAGCCACAGCAAAAACGTCAGGCCCAGTCGCATTCTTGTGGGCGGCTCCACCAACCGCACACACGACACGGGCACTGAGCATGTATAGTATAAGCCACGTCAGGCTTCCTATGATGGTACACGTCAAATGTAAAATGTAGAGGCACTCAGGTGGTAAGGGCAGCAATGCTTGTCATTCTTCTCCCGCTCCGCGTGTCGGCAGAGATGTGACATATAGTCGCTCTTGAGGAGGGAGCGGGTGGCTCGATGGAGAGAGATGCACATGGATAAATAGAGCTCGAACTTCATCAGTTGGAGTGCAACTGGCTGTCTCAACCTTTCTAGTCTACGCACCAGTTGAGCAGTCTGTCCATGGCAATTCAACGTGGACTCGAATGTAGGCATGTCTCTTTGACCACCCACGAAAAGCTATATATATATATGGAGAAAACGCCATTGCAATTGCATCTTTGAAGTGTGTTGCTGGTCGGGGTCTATGCCGGACACTCGAAGCGCCCTCAATTTGTCTGGTTGCGAAGCTGCTACCAGCCCGATGCTAACACAGACAGAGTGGACCAGCAAGTGAATCTTCATGTACAGGAGATGTCGTAAACGGAACGGAGAAGCTTTGCAGCTTGGGCAGGGGGAAGCTCCGCTACGCGATCCTCACACTAGGACGTGCTTCGGAAGCTCCGCCATAGACAAAACCCAGGAACCCTAGACAAGAAGCGACAGAGAATCACCCTTGACCTCATCGCCAATTGCCGACATCCAGTGCAGCAATTGTTCCATTCGTTTTTCATCGTTTCGACCTCCCTGTGTTGATCCCCATAGTCAGCACAGGCAGATTCAGACCAGTTGTTGTGAGCAGCAGCTAGGTGTGTGCACCATGTGTCACGAGTGACACGTCGTGTGTTCGTGCGTTCTTTCGTCGTTCGCCGTCCAATCGTTCGTTTATTCGTTTGTTTGTACTCGTCTGTGAGACAGACAGGCAGTCGTTGATAGGACCAGTCCCCCGTGTGTGCGAACAGAGATAGCTTGAGCCTTCAGGAAGAGAAACCTTCACACATCCAACCGAACACTCACTCTCACTCACCAGCAACACTTCATGCAGCATCCTCGAGCTTTGTCCTATTGCTCATGATCATAGCACATTGGACACAGACACCGCGAGACAGAACGCGGCAACAGGACGTAGAAACATCGTGCCGAATGTTTCCGATAGTCAAGGACCACTTGTCACATTGGACACAGACACCGCGAGACAGAACGCGGCAACAGGACGTAGAAACATCGTGCCGAATGTTTCCGATAGTCAAGGACCACTTGTCACATGGACGGCTCGTGGGTATGGGAAAGAAGAAGCAAAAGAGAAAAGAAGAAGAAAGAAAGAAAGAAAGAAATGAGAGAGAGAGAGAGAGAGAGAAACACGCACACACCAGCCGGCTTTAATAATTCGCCAAGACCGTGTTGTGTACACGAATTGGTGAGTTTCTGTCCCACTGGTGAATCATTCATTCGGACTTCAGACGAAAAAAAGCTGTCTTACACATTCGTGCGCCGGCTTCAAGTTGGCATGTCGACTCGCGCAGAAACGCTCAGACAGGCGGGACGCGTTCCAGACGCAGATGCCCGACCAGTAGCGTCGCGCAGTGGTCAATCCAGTCAGGACTCGCCCCTTTGGGAAGGTTCTAAATAATAGATCATTTTCGAATGATCCTGGTTTACATCTGAATCATCGATGAAGACATTTCCTACCTTTGTGGACCTGTTCCTGTTGCAATGTGTCTGTCTGTGTCTGTGTGTCAGCTGCAATAGTTATCCTCCTCCCAGGCTGCGCCGCGGCCGCCCGTCCTCCCGCGGTGTCGTCTTGAACCACAGAAGACACAAACACAATGATATCCAAGAAACCAACAGCAATTCTGCTGACTTGGAGGCCTTGGAACGCCACATGGAGGTGCCATTCTACATATATCGAACGCCGGCAATGAAAGCGCTGTATCGGATGTGTCAAGAGAGCGCACGGAATATCCTTGAGGGGCGCTGGCCTGCACTACTCCCGCTGGGGGACAGGAAGAACGTTGACGAGATATACTGGCTGGACCAGTTGTGGAACGATTCTTGGAGGACGTCTGACCCTGACAAAGCGCTCGTCTATGTCCTCCCAATCTATCCGGGTCTGTCTACACATAATGAGGGAGACACGTACAGGATTAATTCATTCATTCATTTGCCTGCAGTGTTGCTTCTTCACAACTCATGCAACGACAGAAACAGAACGAAAGCCCACGACTTAGCAGCAACGGCTGTCAAGGAGGTGAGAAAGTATAAGTGGAAATATGGGCACCAGTCAGATGTCCAGGTGATGGAGACGCCACAATGGAAGAGGAACGGCGGACTCGACCACATCCTGGTGGTGAGTGATCGTTGGCCCCCGCTCATGACAAGCAATGTTCGAATAGTGTATTGATTGACCATGCAGGCGAGCGACTGGCGCTTTAATTATCCCTTCGATATGACGAGAGTATTGGGGGAGTCATTCGCGACATTTGCGAAGAACATCACGCAGGGGCGGCACCTTGTGGACAACCGTAAGGAAGTGAAGGAGAAAAGCCAGCTAGCTGTGATCTACATCTCGGCCAACAGACAGAGGCCTCTTCGGATGTGCTGTCACGATACCCCACACGTATGAAAATCCTACGCAACTCAATGCATCGATGACTGGTTGTGTATGCCTGCATTCAGGTCTTCGCTGACGCCACTCCATCAGGCCTACCAGCCTTTTGAGAAGGAAAGCCTGCTGAGGCGTGGGCTTATCAAACCTACCGACGTCTTTGAGGATGACCGACTTGCCATGGCTTTCAACCCTCCATCGAGACACGACTGGTTCGAACGCGACTACACAATGTTCTTTCAAGGTCAGACACGGGCAACGCTCAACTCGGCCATCTGCTGTGGTTGAGTGTTGTAGGAAAGGTATATCACGACCGTCCGTATCGAAAGCTGGCCTTCGAAAGCTTGGCGGGTTGGCACTATAAATTAAAATCCTGCCCAGATTGTGCACCAGGGACCAACGTATTTGTTGCAACCGGCGACGTCTCACAAACGAAGTTTCCTTTTTGCCCCCGGAGAGCTAAGTATGTCGGAATGCGGATAGGCAAGTTTGAGCGATGCGAGGCTGTAACAAAGGGTCGTCAAGAAAGGCTGTCTGAGACGTCGGTTTTCATTCACCGCCTGGCCAGCTCCAAGTTGAATCTATGCTTTCGGGGAAGAGATGTGACGAGCTCGAGGGTCGTTGACGGCTTTGCAACTCGCACGATTGATGTTTTAATCAGCGACCTAAACGATATGTATAAATACGCCATCCCGCTCCAATGCGAGATCCCATGGAAGTATTGAAAAAAAGGCAGATTTGCACTTGATGCTTCCAATACTTGGCTCCCCTTTGTGTTGTGAGCAGGAACCTGACCTATTCGATCGAGGGCTCTGTCTTTGAGCAGAACCCTCGCGCAGCGCTGAAGCCGATCTTGGATGAGCTCTACAAGGACCACCGAGCCGTAACAGAAAAGCTGCGAATGATGGACTACTACAGCAAGAAACTTCTCTGGGACGCCCCAAATAGCGAGACAGCAAGAAGTGTGCTCCGCGCAATGACACGACAATGTCTCACTGACAAGACAAAGCTCGACTATATCAAAAGGACCAGCAAAGATGGTAGGCCAGCCATACACGCAGAAAGATACACAACCGACGATTGGGATCTCTCTGTGGGTGAAGGTACGGCGGCGAATGTGCGAGATCATGCTTTGTTCTCCGAGTGTGCATTCGTCGACACATCAGCAAAGCTAGAGGAACAACGGAAGCCTTGCATGACCGTTCACTGGATGCATGGAATTATTCCTGAGTGAGGCCGTCGAGGTGGTGCGGAAAGACACAAACATACCCTAGTGGTTTACCGCCACAGTATTTATCTGTACAATAAACGTATGAATCCACAGACCAGTGTCAATACCGAACGCCTGTACAATCTAATAATTCCATGCATCCAGTGAGGGGGCGTCTGGAACGCGTCCCGCCTGTCTGAGCGTTTCTGCGCGAGTCAACAAGAGGGCGTATGGTCTGCATTCACATCAGTGACCACTTGTGCTTGATTCGATGTCAAGGTACAGTTGGTACAGCACAGCGCTCCGCAGCAGTGTCGGGCGTGTCACCCATACTGGATTCGGGTGACGGACGCGCACCGCACAGATACACACGTACATACATATGCAATGAATGGATTGGCCTCGTCTTGTGCACGGCCTGGTTCAGGTGGGTTGGCAACGGCCGCTGGTCATGGGTGAGTGCACTGAAGAACGAAGCCCGTGATGGCATGTACCCTCCCTGACGTCCCATTCATTCCCGAGTTCATTCTTCGTTCGTTTGATCTGGCCATCCCAATTCGATGGGCATCGCATTACTGGTCTATGGGACATTGTCGCTGTTGATATACTGGTCTATGCATTCACATTACTGACTCCATGTAATTGCATAATGTCTCAGATGAGCGCATCTACCCTCAGTGACCTCAGCATGTCCATTGATCAAATGGATTGCCTCCCGCTCTTTTCGAGTCGTTGTGGGCCTTGAGGATACAAGAGCAACCGACAATAAATGAAGAGATTTGCTGAGATTTCCTCACCATTGTCGACGCCTGAGATGTGGTTGGGATCGAAGAAGTGCTCTGAAGGGCCAGACGATTGAACTCTGCATCCATGAGGTGAGGGACGCGCATTACTTCATTGGCTCGCATTTCCCCGAGTGTTCTTCGCATCATACCTCCAAGCAGATCATGAAACATCGCCGGCTGCTCTCCCTGCTTGGCCTGCTGCTGCTGCTGCTGCTGAAACATCTTGCTGGACGGAGTGAGAGACACGGGCGTCACGTCGGCCGGAGACTGCCCCATTCGCCCCGACTGCATGCCGATCACGTGTGACGCTGCCGGGCCCGCTCCCATCGTCTGCGCAAAATGTGCCATGCCCATGGCGTAAAGGCCTCCATTGGTCCGCGGGCTGCTGACGGAGAAGGGGTTTGAGGGGTCGGGCGCCACTGATGTGGGCAGCATTGACATCGAACCGCCAAACCCACCCTGCCAACCATCCCACAACAGATGACGTGTCATTTGGCCAGCTGCCTTTGTGGCTCATCGTACCGTTGTTCCGCAGGGATGAACCATCGCCTGCTGGATGCCAAGAGCAGTGGGTGTCTGAGGTATCTGTGGCATGCCCGTTTGCGACCCACCCGCCACGCCCATTCCGTGACCCATACCGGTCATTACCACCGACTGGTTCGTCGGCAAAGCGGCGTTCTACCAGACACGGCAACAGGACAGATGCGTGTTGTGACTTTCGTTCTCGCTTATGTGTGCGCGGATTACGAGTGTTGCTGCAGATTGCTGGGCCTTGATTCCATCAATCCCAGCGAACGGGTCCATTGCGTGTGGCCTCATGCCCATGGAGGAGGTCGCCTGCCACCCAATCCCCTGTGACATACCGTTCTGAAGGCCCATGGAACCCATCGAGGACATCCCAGAAAGAGTCATGCCCATCTGTGGCTCCGAGAACAGGTCGACAGGGAGGCTGATGTTGCTCTGCATGGTAGCCATGGGGTTCATCGCTTGCGGGGACAGCGCCATGCTGGGCTGCGGCGCGAGTGCGCCAGTGAAACTCCCCCACCCGTCTGCAGGGGAAGTGCCGGACTTAGCTACATGAGTCGTCGAGAGAGGGGGGCCGGATAAGACATCAAAATCCTCGTCGTCATCGGCTGACGACCTTCGCCCTGAGCGAATGTGTGTACAACCGAAATTGCTTGGTCAGGTGCTCGGACAGTTAAGTGGAATTGTAATCTCACTTCTTCGGTCCTTTCTTGTCTTGTCCTTAGCTCTCCGGGTATGGCGCTTCTCCCCCTCGTCAGAATCGCTCCGCCTCTCGTCATCACCACTGTCATAGTGTCTAAATACCAGTAGCTTTCAATGCTTTGCTTTGCCTGCAACAATCGTCTCACCTCCTGTCCCGCCCGTGTCGGTCCCTTTCTCGTTCCCTCTCACGTCCTCTTTCCCTTGCACGCCTAACCAGACGAACGAACATATGGACGTACAGGTGTCCTCCGTGAAGTTGCGCTCACCTTGCCTCACGCTGTGCCCTTTCCCTTCTCTCGGTGTCGCGTTTCCCCTCCCTCTCCATCTCCCTTTCATATCGGTCATCGTCATCGCGACCCCTCCCCCTATGGTCGCTCGAACCACCACCGCCCCTCACCCACCTGGTCACAATCTCACCTAAGACTGGCGGGTGCGTTGTATGTGTTGTGGGTACCTTTTCTCCACGTATTTGATGCGAATGAAGTCCCGAATCTGAGGAGAGGAGAAGGCAGTGAGGCCACTTCTATCCACACCTGCCTTTGCACAACATCAGCCTGACCTTCTCAATCTGGTTCGCCTCCGGCTCCGGGAAGTCGCGGGGGGTCCAGCGAGCAAGATAGAAGTCATTGGCTTTCTGAACACATCACGTACAGGTACACATACGCAAGCATACACACAGCACACATACGGGAGATGCGGCTCCACATAATGCTGCTCGCGTTGCCTACCTCATTTCCTCCGTTTTCGATGTCTTCGACCTCTTCCGGCGTCCACTTGGACACCGAAACTCCCTTGACCTTGTACACACGCGCACGCACGAACACGAGTGTGGGGAGCGCACAGAGGAGGGGAGTGCACAGAGGATGCATGGCGCAAGGCAGACCACACAGATATTATCTCTATCTGCATGGTTCCTCCCACCTTGTGGTTGAACTCACGACTACCACACACACACACACACACACACACCTCTGACCCGCTCAGCCAGCCAGGTGACCAGTTAAGTCCGTGCCAGCCCCACTGAATACTGAACTGGATTCCCGAACATGTGGTGCAGACAAACGTGAGGAAGTTGTGTGGTAGGATGCAGACATATGAAGGCCCAATCTCCAGACAGTCGGCACTGTTCAGACAAACACCCACAGCCAGAAAACTGTGTGATTCTCGTGGTTTGCCTTGTATTGTTTGTAATCGAGACGTGGCCGTCAGGCCGCCTGCTGCTGTTGCAATCGAGACTAGAGTTGCTGACCATCGTTTGTTGGCCTTGCTTGAGCGTTGAAAGAGCCTGATCCTCTCTATGAGGCCTTTCTCGCTGGTCTTCTTGGTCGAGGTCATCTCGTTCGCGATGTGTTTGAAGCAGCAGCGGTTTCAGGAAGCACCCCGATGTGTTTGAAGGGGGTGTGGGCATACTTACCCCCCATGATTGAGTTGGTGATTTCTCGGCTGTTTCTCCTCCTTTTCGGATGAGCGAGCGTGTATCGGACTACACCCAACCCCCTCCACCT
>CDMY01000638.1:27540-37791 GCA_001179505.1 Vitrella brassicaformis | reverse complement strand
GGCGACGCGCGGAAGGGCTTTCCTCCTTTCGCTCCCTACGACGCCATACACGTGGCAGCCGCCGCTCCCTCCGTCCCACCACAAGTGAGACATCGGACGGATGCAGAATGACGGCCTTTCTCGCACGTATTGGATCGTGTGTTTCTTGCCCCTGCTAGGCTTTGATCGACCAGCTCAAACCTGGTACGTGCCGCCAAAGAGTGCTGCAAATGTCTCACTCACCATTGCGATTGGTGCCTGGGGTGGATGCAGGTGGCAAGATGGTGATCCCTGTGGGTCCAAAGGAAGGCCCGCAGGACCTGTATGAGGTCACCAAGGACGCCAGCGGACACACCAGACAGAAAAAAATATTCGGAGTGGTGAGCCATACAGCTATTCGGCGTGCAGCCAGACATTTGCTGCATGCCATTGGTTTGTGTGCGTTTGTCCAGCGCTATGTGTCGCTGGTGTAGAAGGATATGAAGACGGGACGGTGTCGCCGGCAAGGTGCGTGGTGCGTGGTGGCTGGGTGGCTGGGTGGGTGGCTGGGTGGCTGGAGCAATTGCAAACAAATGGATGGCGGATGTTGAGTGGCTCGCCGCATTCATGAGAACGAACTGGTCAGACGTAAGTACTCTTTCATCATGGAAGCGATGTCCACTGCCATACACAAGCATGTAGACAGACATCGTGTCCACATATGTCTGTATGTCGGTGCCTGGAAGGCGAGAGAAGGCACACACAGGCTGCGCTGTGTCTGCATGTGTCGATGGGATGGACACGTACGTGAATTACTGCCTGCTGTCCGTTTTGTCGGAATTGCTGTCTGTCTCTGGTGTTTCTCTGTCCGTCTTCGTCTCTCTTGGGCTCTCTCACCCATCCATGGCATGCACCACACACACATAGAAGGACATGTGCCAGCCACTGACAGCACAACAGACGCATGAGTGCGCCGCCTCCCTGCATCCCCCTTGAGAATGGCCAAGACAGCATCACGGATGAGTGTGCGGGAAAAGCCTGCTGGGTCGAGATACACACAGACGGACACAGAGACACGCAGACAAGCAACACAAGCAATCACTGCACGTGCTTGTTTGTGTGTTTTGCCTCCTGAATGCAGGGCCCAAAATTGCATGTCGACGGTGGTCATGTGTTGCGGCTCATGTGTTGTGCCGTGTGGGGTTTCCGGCTATATCTAATCTTGTCTCTCTTGTCAGTACGTCCGTGTGTATGTGTCACAGTTGCAAGGGCATAGCTGATCAGTAAGCATTCATTCAGTATGAAGAATGAATGCGACATTCACGGGCACCTCAAAATGTGCTTACCGATGTTCACACACGCACACAACAGGCCTGCCTGCCATCCACCTATGGATGTCTCTTGTGGTTGTGCAGGAGGAGCCGATTGAGCTTTATGCCCCGCCACCCCGTCGGCAGCCCGTGCAAGACCGTGACAGGCGCCGCCACACACCTGACCGCGATTTGCGCGGCAACCGTGATCGGAGATATCGGCAGAGGGATGGGTGGGAGAGGGACGGGGGCATCGTGATGGTAGCTACTATGGGAGGAGGTGATTAACTGGAGTGTCTGTGAGGTGTGAGGGACCAGGGTGACGTGCAGCGTGTGTGTACATTAACGACAAGTGTTGAATTGCAATACCTAACACGCCTTCCTATAGAGGCCCTGACTTGCTTTGATTTGGGAAGGCACAGATGCATGCACTTTCATTCACACGCACATCAGTGATGCGGCAGGAAGGTCATGGACACCAACAGCAATGCACGCACGCATCAAGCAAGAAAACAAGCAGTTACACATGCAGAATCGCCCACAGGCCTGTCGTGTCTGGGCCGTGGTGGGCATGAGCGATGGATGAGTAAAGTACCCCTCCATCCGGCCGTCGATCTAGGGGTCTAACTGTCTGTCTATCTACCTGTCCACTGTCCACCGCCTGTACACGCCATCAAGCTGCTCACTCACGGCAGCAGCCATCCATCCATCCACCCACAAGTGGCCAGCTCTACCGGTGTCATCCTTCTGTGCCGATCTGACTCAGGACAGCACAGCACAGCAGAGCACAGCGCACACAGGTTGACAGACGCTCAAGGCACTTCGGGGGGGTGCAAACGCTTTGTGTATGAGCCGTTGTCCCTACCTCCACGTCGCGGCGCTCTGCAACCATCCCGTCGGCATTGAAGCTGAACTCGTATGGCCCGCCGCTGAAGTTGAGGCTAATCTGCTGAGCCAGGAAGCGCCGGTCGAAGTCGGTGCCCACGGCGTCGTCCATAAAGCACACTTCGGTCCTCTTGTGGCCCTGTCATTCATTCAAGCAACACGAGAAAGGGCACACACACATCGCCCGGCAGTGAGTCATCTGTGTGTGGGTGGTGCGCGGCGCACCTTGAGCTTGTGGTTGTATGAGTTGATCGAGGCCATCGCGTGCTGGTAGAATCTCTCCAGCTTGTCTTCCTCTACATGGCCTGAACGACAAACATTACCGTCATATAGAGACGACACGGCCAATGGCGGTCCCTGCTTATTCCCATTCCCGCTCACCATCAACAGAGACATACACTTTCTCGATCGGCGGCCGCTTGGCGTTCACGCCCTGACCCCACAGCGATGGGCTCCGGCCATGGCTGAGGGGTGCTGTGAAGTCGGCGGCAGATACGGCAAGGTACAGCGTCAGGATGTTCTGCCTCCCCTTGCTGACCAGCACCGTCTGCAGCTTCTCGAGGAACCGCCACACCTCACGGACGGGTGCATCCAGCGGCACATCGTTCTGGTAGTCTCCTGCCTCGATATACGACAGGCTGGGCATGTGTGAGGCGATCTCGACCGCCCGCTTCTTCTTGGCCTCATCGTCGAGGGCAACGTTCAGCAGCAGCAGGGTGTGGGCGGCGAGGAATGTGTCGTCCGAGATGGCCGGCGGGGTGGCCTCGTCCTCTCCGCTGTAAGTCACCATGCCGGCTGTCTTGGCGAATTCGTGCATGATCCTCTGCATGGTGGGAGTGCCGCCGCTGCTGGTGCGCGAGAGGAGCTCGTCGTCGATCCTTCCACGCCCCCTGATGTTGCCCACAACGCGCCTCGACAGAGCTTCGGAATGCGCGACGGCGTCTCTGCAGTAATGCACCAGAAGACGAGCACATCTGGTATATGCCACGCAGAGCTGAACTTCCTCCTCTGCTCATATGTCCTTACACGAGCTGTGCGGTCTTCTGCAGTCTCTCCCAGTCCTCGTCTGTGTTGCTCAGTGTGTTCCACACGATCTTGAGCTCGCGAATGGACCGCCTGACGCCTCTTGCCACCAGCACCTCACGCAGCCTGTCGATCTCGGCGGGGGTACCAAAACCCAGCCGGATGCCGCGCAGTGTGTGAAGCGCTGCGAACGACTTCCCGTCGGCGGGCAGCGCACTCAGCATATTCGTCGCATCCTCAGCGCCCCACCCACGGCGTTGGAGCACCTCAATGGCCTCACAGTCGGCCACCCATGCCCTCGCACCCGCCACCTCAGCTAAGGGGTCTCGAATGATGAGCGTCCTGACAGCGGGCGTCAGCCACTGGCGGCCGACGCGAGTCTTCATGTACTCGCCGGGTATGTTGTCGACGGTCTTGAGTGCGGGCAGGTGGACGGGGGCGGCGGGCAGGGCAGATGAGGGGACAGGGTAGGGGATGTCAATGCTGTGGTTGAGCTTGACCTCCTCGAATGACAGCACCTCCAGTGTGCCCTCGTCAGCCGACCAGCTGCCATCGTCCTCTTGCTCTGCCGCGGCAGCAGCTGTGCCCTCCCCGCCCTCCCTCTCCCGTCGCTTCTTGTCTGCGATGACCGCCCGCCCGATGGCATGACCCTCCACTAGCGTCACCCACGTCCCGCGACACCATCCGTCTCGCATCGCCGGGTGGCGGTGCTTGATCTCTCGCACGTTGGTCGCCCTCTTGCCCCACTTGTGTGCCACGGCCAGCGGCATGGTCTCCCACATGCGCCGCGCCGTGTCGTCCTCACAGTCGATGACCAGGTGGGTGTAGTTGGCGGCCGACTGATGGAAGAGGGGCGTGCCGAGGGGCCGGCGGTGGCGCGTCAGCTCCCAGGGCTGCAGGTGGCCGAAGACGTTGGCCAACTCGTCACGGGACAGCCGACGACGGGCCTGATGTGGCAACCAACATGACATCAAAGTAAGGTCAAGATGGTTCGGTGTATCAGATCTGTCATGGTCAGTCTGACCGGTCCTTGGTGGACGGGGGGAGGGTTGCCGCTTCGATGGATCAGACGATACGATGGGCGCCGGGTCTGTGACCAACACATGGGGGGGCAATCGATGAAATGCTTTCTACTGACTCTGTGCATTGCATGATCTGTACCTGTGGCTGTTGATCGGTCCCTTCAGCTGCCGAGCTAATGACTGGTGGTGGTGCGCCTGTCGCCCTCAGCGCACCAACGGCTCCCGAGAGGCCCGACCTGACGGACGACAGCTGAGTGACGGCGCTGTTGACATGGGCGGCGGCGAGGGACAGCTGCACGTGCACCTGCAGCGACTCATTCGATGACGCCTGCGGTTGTCCAGCAGCAGAGGGAACAGCAGACACCATCTGGTGGAACGCCTTCCTCGGTGGCCTTGTGCAGGCTATGTGTGTACCTCGGCAGGGTGATAGGCAGGGTCCAGCTGGTTGATCTGGGACACAGATGCACCCACCTGACTCACCGACAGAACATGGCAGCGAACAACACATACACGATTCAACCAATGAGATGTCAGGCCTGTCAGTTGTGTCAGCCCTTGCTACCTCCGAGTGGAGCTGGAGCAGCTGGTCCAAGCCCTGCTTGACGCCCGCCGCCTGCTGCTTCAACTGAACACCACACACAGCACACACAAGGACACACCCGGCGGTGAATGGGAGATGCTGCCCTCTCCTGGCCGCCAGGCCGCCGCTCACCTGAGCTACACTCATGGCGCCGCTCTTATGCTGCTAAGAACAAGCCGCGACGAACCGTAAGAGACCCCCTGCAACCATGCCAGAACAGCAGATCAGAGTGGTCGAAAGCATGGCAAAGGCGGCTTTCTCTGCCTGCATTCTCTCTGCTGTGCTCGTCTGTCATCCTCTGTCTTGTGAGCCCTTGTGAGCCCTCCCGCGTCCGCACATTCACCTGATTGACGTCCATCAGGCGTGCTGGTGGTGGGGAACCAGCCACAAAGCTATCAGACAGCAAAAGCGGCAGCAATCACTCCCTGCGATGAATCGGAATGAGTCTAAATCCTCGCACACGCCATTCTCCTCAGCAAATGGGAAGTTATACGGTGGTGGGTTAGTGTCCAATTGTCGACTTTGTGTGTGTGTGTGTGTGTGTGAACACGTCAGGGCTCATGAATTCAGCCAGTGTTCATCATGTAGGAATGCAGCACCCGTATCCAACCGGTCACCAGATAGTCACACAATGACACCCGACACTGGTGCGTGACAGCCGCCGCTGAGATACCATGAGACAGACAACGCAAAAGCCATGCAGACAGGAGGGAGCCAGCAAGCGAGAAAAGAACACTTCACCCACCCACCCAGGCAGGCAGGCAGTGGGACCGATCCGCACTGACGCACACATCCATTCCACTGCAGTTGCCCACGCACACCAACCAGCGTGGATGGATGAATGAATGAGGGAGGAACGTCTCTCTACCCATCCATAAGCAGCTGCCACCGCCCGGCCCGCCCATGACAGCATAGCTGGACCGAGGGGCCCTGCCCCCTCGGTCCAGCTATGCTGTCTATCTGTCTGTCTGTCTGTCTGTCTGTCTGTGTGTCTGTCTGTCTGTGTGTCTGTTGGTCGGTCTGTCTATCCTCCATCTGTACACCCCGCTACCAGCTGCTCCCTCGTGCAGCATCTCCCCCTCCAGGCCAGCACCCACAGCTGCCGTCAGATCTGACAACACACATAGGGAGGGAGGGAGACAGACAGGGGCTGACCGCCCTCTTGCCAATCTCCTTCGGTGTCCTCACCTAGAGGGTCACGTGCGGCGCTCGACCAACAGGTGAGGCGCTGAGAAAGTGTCATCAACGAAGCTGAACTTGTACGGCCCGCCAGCGAAGTTGAGGCCGCCCTGCTCAGCCACAAAACGCCGCTCGAAGTCCTGGCACAGATCAGTACTTTCGTGAAAGTATACTCCGGTCCTCTTGTGACCCTGTCATTCATTCAGCCAACATGACAGTGGGCACACACATATCGCCCGGCAGTGAATCATCTGTGTGTGGGTTGTGTGAGGCCCACCTTGAGCTCGTTGCTGAATGACGCCACCGAGGCCATCGCGTGCTGGTAGAAGGTCTCCAGGTCGCCTGCATCCGCTACATCGTCTGAAGCACATGAACACAGACACAATACACTGAGACGCCATGCGTACTGGTTGTCCATTTCCTCCTATCTCCCCTCACCAAACACGTTGATCGCCACGTCCTTGATCGGCGGCAGCTTGTCATTGCTGTCCCGCCCCCACAGACAGGGACTCTCTTGGTCGCTCAGGGGCTCGAGGAATGCACTCGCCGGCAGACCGAGACCCACCGAAAGGCTCTTCTCCCGCTCCCTGCTGACCAGCGCCGTCTGTAGCCTCTCGAGGAACACCCACACCTCATCAGCGGGCGCGTCCAGATGCGCTCCGTAGATTGCGTCTCCTACATCGATGCGCGCAAGGCTGGGCATGTGGGAGGCGATCTCGATCGCTCGCTCTTCCTTGGCGTCATCGGCAAGGGCACCGCCAAGCAGCTGCAGGGTGTGGGCGGCGGGGAATGTGTCGTCGGTGATGGCTGCAGGGACGGGCTCGTCGCCTCCCTTGTATTTCACGGTGTCGGCTGTCTTGGCGAATTCATCGACGATCCTCTGCATGGTGGGACTGCCGGCGCTGCTGGTGCGCGAGAGGAACTCGGCGTCGATGTGTCCACACCCCCAGCTCTTGCGCACGACGCGGCCCGACAACGCCTCGGGATGCGCGACGGCGTCACTGCAGAAATGCACCACCAAAAGACGCAGCGCATCTAGGCTTGACCCCTTTCCCTTCTGATGTGTCCTTACACGAGCTGTGCGGTCTTCTGCAGTCTCTCCCAGTCCTCGTCTGTGTTGCTCAGTGTGTTCCACACGATCTTGAGCTCGCGAATGGACCGCCGAACGCCCCTCGCCACCAGCACCTCACGTAGCCTGTCGATCTCGGCGGGGGTACCAACAAGCAGCCGGATGCCGCGCAGTGTGCGAAGCGCCGCGAGCGACTTCCCGTCGGCGGGCAGCGCACTCAGCACACTGGCTGGCACACCGGCCACCTCGTCTGCGTCCAGCACCTCGATCGCCTCACAGTCACCCAGCCACGCCCTCGCACCCTCCACCTCTGACTCATGCAAATCGCCTCGAATGGTGAGCGTCTTGACAGCGGGCGTCCGCCACTGGCGACCCACGCGAGCATACAGGCACTCGCTGCTAATGTTGTCGACCGTCTTGAGTGCCGGCAGGTGGATGGGGCCGGCGGGGGCGGGGGGCAGACGATATGAGGGGCGAGGGTCGATGATGTCAACGCTTTTGTCGAGCTTGACCTCCTCGAATGGCAACACCTCCAATGTGCCCTCGTCAGCCGATCTGGGGTCGTCACCGTCTCGCATCGCCGCAGCGTCAGCTGTGCCCTCCCCGCCCTCCCTCTCCCGTCGCTTCTTGTCTGCGATGACCGCCCGGCCACTCCCATGACCCTCCACGAGGGCCACCCAGGTGCCGCGGCACCATTCGCCTCGCCACTCGGGGTGGCGGTGCTTGATCTCTCGCACGTTGGTCGCCCTCTTGCCCCATCTGTGTGCCACGGCCAGGGGCATGGTCTCCCACATCTGCCGCGCCGTGTCGTCCTCACAGTCGATGACCAGTTTGGTGTAGTTGGCGGCCGACTGATGGAAGAGGGGCGTGCCGAGGGGCCGGCGGTAGCGGGTGAGCTCCCAAGGCTGCAGGTGGCCGAACACGTTGGCCAACACGTCACGCGACAGCCGACGACGGGCCTGATGTGACAACCAACATGACACAAAGGTCAAGATGGTTTAGATGTATCATGGTGTCGTTCTCAGTTCTTACCGGTCCTTGGTTGACGGGGGGAGGGTTGCCGCTTCTATGGATCAGACGATACGATGGACCACTCACCACAGGCGCCTGCAATGCAACAAGACAACATGACAGCCACAACAAGCCAGAGGGCGGATCTATGCACATATGGCAATGGACGGCCACACACTTCACCCCACCTGTGGCTCTGTGTCTGACGCTCCCGATGCAGCGGCAACCTCGGTGGTCGAGGTGTGTGCATCTACAGCTACAGCACTGGCGAGGCTGGGCTCTCTCTGCTGGAGCTTCAGGGGAAGAGTATCCAGCAGGCAGGCCACGGAACCCAGCTGATAACTCAACGCCAACCCCACCGGCGACGACGCCTGCATCAACCAAGGACACAGTGGGCGGCCCCTCTGTCATCCAGGCCTCTCCATCAGCGAGTGTTGCCGACCTGTGCGGCGATGGTGGCGGGATCTTGGTCGAGGAGCAGCGCCAAGCTGTCCTTCACGGCACGGGCCTTCGCAACAAACTGAACGCAGACAGAACCGAACACATCAAAGAGGAGAAATCGGAGGATGGTGGCGTGCTTCTGTTCGTGCGTGTGTCATCCTCTGCTCTGCCCTCTGAGCCTCTGAGCCCTCGAGTGTCCGAACTCACCTGATTGACGTCCATGGCGGACGGCGACGTGTGCTGGCGAGGGAAAACCAGACACAGAGCTATCAAGCAACAAAGACGGCAGCAGTCGACCGCTGGGATGAGTGAAACTCGGGAGGGGTGTTGTTTGAGCTTGCGTTTGGCCTCGAGTGGGAGTGGAATGAGTGGATAGTTTCGCATACGAATCCGCCGAAGCAGACACCGACGAAAAGCATCATCGTGAAGCCATCAGACAGATGACGGCCGCGCACACACCAACACCCGCTGTCCATCCAGTGTCTGACGGCCGTGAGTGAGTGCCTCCCCTATGCACCACACGGACATACAGATGATGCCGCGCCACGCCGTCAGCAGCCTTCTCACGCAGCATCCATCCATCGGTTGGTGGCTACCAGCTGCAGCACCTGTCTGTGGTGCCCGATATTTAATCTGACAGACCTCAGTCAGACAGACAGACAGGCACTTCGGCGGGCAGCTGGGCGGCTGGTGTGTGAGATTCGCGTTTTCTTACCTACGAAGAGCCATTGGATTGACCAGCGGCATCACGGCGCTCCACAGTCAGGGAAGTGTTAGCGATGCTAAACTCGTATGCTCCGCCGCTGAAGTTGAGAGAGGCCTGCTGATCCAGGAAACGCCGCTCAAAGTCGGGCCCCAGGACCCTGCTGATATTGCGCACCTCAGTCCTCTTGTGGCCCTGTCATTCATTCAGCCACGACAAGTCAAAGACACAGTTACCTGTGTGAGGGTGTGGTGTGCGGCGTACCTTGAGCTTTTGGTTGAATGAAGTCAACATTGCCATCACATGCCGGTAGAATGTCTTCAACTTGGCATTCTCTCTATGTCGATCATCGTCTTCAGGCAACGAAGTGCCTGAAACGAATAGACACATACAGCATACACAAATGCCATGGCCAATGGCCGTCCCAATACGATGGTTGGTGAGCTCACCATCGATGTTGACGTACACTGTCTCGATCGGCGGCAGCTTGTCAGGAGAGTCCCACCCCCACAGGCAGGGACTCTGTTGGTCGCTCAGGGGCTCGAGGAATGCGGAAGGACTCAGCTCGAGGCCCAGGGTAAGGCGCCTCTCCTTGCCCCTCCTGACCAACTCCACGTGCAGCCGCTCGAGCCAGCGCCACAGGTCACGGACGGGGGCATGCAACACCACGCCGTCATCAGCAGCACTCCCTTCGTCGATGCGCGAAAGGCTGGGCATGTGAGAGGCGATCTCCACTGCCCGCTTCTTCTTGGCCTCATCGGCGAGGGCATGACCCAGCAGCTGCAGGGTGTGGGCGGCGGGGAATGTGTCGTCGGTGATGGCTGCAGGATGGGCCTCGTCCTCTCCGCTGTAAGTCACGCTGCCGGCTTTCTTGGCGAAGTCACGAATGAGCTTCTCAGCGGCGGCGGGGCCGCTGCTGCTGAGCGAGAGGAGCTCCGCGTCAATGCGTCCACGCGTGCCGTCGTTGCTGAGCTTGAAGACGCCCTTCTTCACTGCTTCGGGATCCGCAACGGCGTCACTGGTCGAAGGCAAAGCGCAGGAAGGAATTGGACCATCTCTCTGCAGCCCCT
>CDMY01000638.1:8524-27240 GCA_001179505.1 Vitrella brassicaformis | reverse complement strand
CCCCCCCCCCCCCCCCCCCCCTCTCCTCTCTCCTCTCTCTCTCTCTCTCTCTCTGTCCCTCTTTGCGTCCTTACATGAGCTGTGCGACGCTCTGGCACCGCTCCACAGTCCAACCAATGCTCAGCATCCACCTCATGTCGATCTCGAGCTCGCGAATGGACTGCCTGACGCCCCTCGCCACCAGCACCTCACGCAGCCTGTCGATGTCGGCGTGGGTACCAACAAGCAGCCGGATGCCGCGCAGTGTGCGAAGCGACTGCAGTGACTTCCCGTCGGCGGGCAGCTCACTCAGCACACCGGCCACATCGTCTGCGTCCCAGTCGTGAGCAAGGTCGAGCACCTGCAACGCCTTCGCGCCCTCCACCCATTCCCTCCCGCCCTCCGCTCCTTCAGTGATCAGCGTCTTGACGGCGGGTGTGCGCCACTTGCGGCCCACGCGAGCCGACAGGAAGGGATTCGGGATGTTGTCGACGGTCTTGAGTGCCGGCAGGCGGACGGAGGTGGAGGGGGCGGCGGGCAGAGCCCATGAGGGGGGAGGGTAGGGGATGCGGATGCTCCGGTCGAGCTCGACCTGCTCGAATGCCAACACCTCCAATGTGCTCTCATCAGCCGACCGCCTGCGGTCATCGTCTCGCGCCTCAGCGTCAGCTGTCCCCTCCCCTCCCTCCCTCTCCCGTCTCTTCTTGTCTGCGATGGCCGCCAGCCCGCTGGAATGACCCTCCACGAGGGCCACCCAGGTCCCGCGGCACCATAGATCATGCCACTTGGGGTGGCGGTGCTTGATCTCTCGGGCGTTGGTCGCCCTCTCGCCCCATCTGAGTGCCACGGCCAGCGGCATGGTCTCCCACATCTGCCGCGCCGTGTCGTCCTTACAGTCGATGACCAGGTGGGTGTAGTTGGCGGCCGACTGATGGAAGAGGGGCGTGCCGAGGGGCCGGCGGTGGCGCGTCAGCTCCCAGGGCTGCAGGTGGCCGAACACTTTGGCCAACTCGTCACGGGACAGCCGACGACAGGCCTGAAGTGACAATAAACATGACATCAAAGTAAGGTCAAGATGGTTCGGTGTATCAGATCTGTCATGGTGTCGTCCTTACCGGTCCTTGGTTGACGGGGGGAGGGTTGCCGCTTTGATGAACCAAACGATACGATGGACCACTCACCACACGCGCCTGCAACAAGACAACATGACAGCCACAACAACGCAGAGGGCGGATCCGTGGACAGATGGCTATGGACGGCCACCCACTCCACCTCACCTGTGGCTCTGTGTATGCCGCTCCCGATGCAGCAGCAGCGGCGTCAGTGGTCGCCGTGTGTGCATCTACAGCTACAGTACTCGTGGGGCTGGGCCCTCCCTGCTGAAGCCGGCTCGTGAGGGTGCTCAGCAGTGGGGCTATCGAGCCCAGCTGATGATTCACCAGCCATGCCTCGGGCGACGACGCCTGCACCAACCAAGGACACAGTGAGCGGCTCCTCGGCAATGTTTCTCAGCCAGTGAGTGTTGCCCACCTGTGCGGCGATGGTGGCGGGATCTTGGTCGAGGAGCAGCGCCAGGCTGTCCTTCACAGCACGGGCATTCGCAACAGACTGAACGCAGACAGAACCGCGCGTCAAAAAGGAGAAATCGAAAAAGCGGCGAAGGCGCCTTTCTCCGCCTGAGTTCTCTCCTGTATGTGCGTGTCGCCCTCTGCCCTGCCTTGTGAGCCCTCCGCGTCGCACGCTCACCTGATTGACGTCCATCAGGTGTGCTGGTGGTGGGGAACCAGCCACACAAAGCTATCGGACAGGGGGCGTGTCTCGGCTTGCCAATGGAAAGTTACACGGGTGGGTTAGCGTGGGCTAGTGTTCATAAGTTGTGGTGCTTGGATTTGGCCACCCTTTAGTCAGGGCTCATGCACGCATTCAGTCAGTGTTCACCATCCACACACGCAAACATGCAACGCCCACATCCACCACCGGCTGAGAGACAACCAGACACTCAGTGTGTTTGCGTGACAGTAGCCACTCGGACGCTGACGGAGAGAGAGTGTTGCACATCAGTCCGACATAGACGAGACGAGACAGCCAGCCAGCCAGCCAGGAGGGGCTAGGAAGAGAGTGAGGACACTTCGCCGATGGATATGTAGCCAGCAGGATCTTAAAACCCGCTCTCTCCTCCCCCGATCCCTGTTACAGATACACACCCACAGAGACACACGGATACGCAACTGGTCGATATCGATGGCACCCACATAGTCTCCGTCTCTTAATGGAGGCAAATCGCTCGCATGAGTGGGGCTCACGCACACGCACATGACACCTTTAAGCTACAAACAAATGAGCCAGTATCCATGCACACAGGAGTTAGCCAGTTGGGCACCAGGTGGGCCCCATGGAACAACCAGAAGGACGGCGTCGGGCCGCCCAGTGAAGAAAGTCAAGACGGGTCGTGCAATTGCCCCCCACTGCCTCTACTGTGCAGTACGCTGTACACACCATTCCATTCCACGCACAAGAACAAAAACAAAGGCAAAAAGCACCGCACCCCCACACACACCGACAAGCCGCCGACGTGTCCGGTTCACGCAAACATTAGCAGTAGCCAACAACACGACACCAGAATGGCCGCCGGCTCTCGACATACAGCCAGGCAGGCAGACGGACACTACGTCAGGAATTCCCTCGCGCCCAGCCCCCTCCGCCCCCACCCGCCCCAGCAGCCACAGTGACGTCCTGCAAGACGGGATGCTCCGGAATGGCGAGTTTCGGGCGATGGCCGGCCTGCATGCCCTGCTGTTCCCTTAGCGCCTCTGGGGGCGGGTGTGGGTGGTAGGGAGAGGGGGTGTGGCTGTGGCTGGGGGCCGACTGGTTGGACACATCGTTGCCGGTGGTGTCTCCCTCGGACCCCTCCTTCTGCTCGGAGCCTCCCGAGTTGCCTTGCGAGCCGCTCTCGTCGCTGTTGCCGTTGCCATTGCTGTTGCCGTTGGATGGGTTGCTGGAGCGAGTGCCCGGCCAGTAGGTGCTGTTGGTCATGTTGGACTCATTGCCGTTGCCGTTGGCGTCCTTCTTGGCCAGCTCGTCGTCCTCCATCGGCACCACCACCTCCATCCCCATCGGCGGCCCCTGCATCACCATCTGGCCCCCAACGCCAATCGCACCTCCACCCGGCACATAGTAGCCGAAAGACTGGCCCTCCTCGATGGGCATGTTCATGCCGGCAGCAGCCACGCCACGGTGATGGTGCTGTGGGGGGTAGCCATACGGCCCGCTCGCCGCAATGCCGGCCGCGAAATGGTTGTGGCCGTAGTGGGGGCCGTACGCCGGGTAATATCCGTGTGGTGGATGGGCGTGTGGGGGGAAGAAAGACTGCTGATGCATCGAGGGCGGGAGAAAGGCGGGGGGCACCACAGAGCGGCCGACGGGGGGATGGCCCCCCCATCCGCCGTTGACGTATGATTGAGCGGGTGGTGGTGGCTCGTACACGGGCGCAAAGGGGCTAACGCGGGAAGGAACTGAGAAAGACACAACGAGAAAGAGGGAGACGGCATTCACTTTTTTTAAGAATTTCCATCCATTCATGCAGGCTGCTCTGGTGTGGAGATGCTCACCGGAGTGGAATGCTGATCTCGGCACCGAGTAGGATGGCGGGTCGCTCGACGCAGGCATCGACTGAAAACACATACACCCAGACAGACAGACAGACAGAGGACACACATGACGATGCAGATTCGGTCCCGTGCGCCTTCTGCTTGCCTGTGTTCGATGGCCGTGTTGCGAAGGGGTGGGGGACCGCGCCGGGGAGGGCTTGGGTGCGGTGCCATTCAGCTGCGTCAGGAGTGCCGTGGCGTCATCCACAGCCCGCTTGAGCGTGCGGATGTGCGTCTGGTCGCTCTGCAGCAGGCTTCGGATGTTCTCGCGGCGCTCAGCAGGCAGGCTGCACACACACAAGCAAAAAACTCATAAAACAGATTCGGGTGGGCGGCAGCGGTCGTTTGTGTGTCTGTGCGTGCTCACTTGACGTCATTGATGAAGCGCTGCGCCATATTCATGTATTTGACGGCATCTGACAGCCTGCAGGCACACACACGGGAAACACGCAGGCACACATGATGCGTGGGATGCATGTCGGTGCAGTCATTCCTTCATTGCTTGCTGACTCACCTGGGTTGGCTCCAGTCGACTGACTTGCATATCTCGGTGATGCGCGCCTTCTCCGTCTGGCGCTTCTCCTCAACCAACTGAATCTTTCGACGCCAGTCTCCCAACGCTGACACACACATTAGACACACGAAGTCCCCAAATGTGACCCTCTGCCTCTCCTTGGTGTGTGCAGTGTGTGTGTGTGTGTGTCCGTACTTATGCATCGGTCCTTCTTCTTGGGCGGGGCGATGATGCTCCCGCTGCCGTTGGTGGGGCCGCTGGGGTCGGTGGTGCTGGATGCCGAGGTGTTGCGGTTCTGGACGCCCGTCTGGCTGCCGCTGCTGCCGTTGCCATTGACGCTGGGCGCACTGGCGTTCTTGTCCGATGAACCGTTGCCGGACGGCTCAGGCTGCACAGAGCAGAAGAGGAAGGACATGTGATGTGAACAGCCTGATTGACATTGCAATGTGTGTGAGTGTGTGTTGTGAACGCACCTGCGTCAAGTGCAGTCTCAGGAAGAGGCCCTTCTTGTCCTCCTCCACGTCGACCCACCGGTCGAGGCCATCTGGCTCGGGGATCTGCTTTGACACTGCACACACAGGACAGCACACCGATCTGCCTCTGCTTGCAGTGCTGCACTGATGAGCCATGAGCCACAGCCACTTACACGGCAGGGAGCTGAGGTATTGCGGCAGCTCGCCATCCGTCACAGGCAAATACACATCAAACTTGCCTGCAAAGAAGATAAGCAAACACGCCGGAACACACAACAGACAAGTGAAAGAGCCCTCCCCGCCACAACCAGCTGTGTGTGTGGTATCTGCTCCCCTCTGCCCACCCCACCCCACCCACCGTGCTGCAGGCGTCTATGTCCCTGTTCGAGCAGCGCCATGCAGTCATCGACCCGCACGCGCTTCGTCGATGGGTCACATCGGACAGTGCCCGACGCACCAAAAATGACATCCCGGGGGTCTTCCACCGAGAAAAGCACTTCAACTGCAACACACAACACACAGAGAGAGAAGCAGTCAGAGGGCGAAGGAAGACTCAACAGCTGCTGTATGGAACGGAACACGAGTATATGGCTGCCTGGGTGTGCATCATGCCTCTGCTGCAGCGCTGTGCTCGCTGCTTCACTGCTGGTCACCGTTAGCCAGTGAGCCACGCACTGACACGACCGACAGGCATTGAAGGAGGAGCGTCTGCTCACCTTGCACTCGCATCATGTCTGTGGACTCGCGTCATGTCATCGTTGCCTTCATCCCTGGTTTGAATGCGGCAAGCGACTCTGGACGGATACATTCACGGGTTGCTGGGCAACTATCCTAGCCCGCGGTTCGTGTCTCTCGCCTTAGGGTTGATCGTGCAACGCGATTCAAGGAACACAGAAACGTCTGGAGGCGAGGATGGCTGATTCTTGTTTGTTCGTGGCTGGTTGGCTCTCGGAATACATTTGTGAGTGATGCCACGGGAGATGATGCGCTTCTGCTGACGTCGCGTGTGTGTGTGATTCAGGGCGTGTTCTTTCCTGCGATTCAGGAGGCCTGCGGCGCGACGCGGGCGCTTATCACTGGTCTTCGCCGCAGGTACGTGGCAGCGCCCGCGGCCAGCATCATCGACTGAGCCTCTCCCATGACTGTCGATTGGGTGGCGGTGCGTGTCTGCACGACCAACACGCACTCAGCGGGCCAGCACCGGATAGATCATGGGTGAGTAACACGCACACTGTTGTTTGTTTGGCAGGAGCATGCTTCCTGCTGTTTGCTTTCACCAATGGCGTCTTAGTGCGGGAGATACGGACTCAGAAGTGGGAGAAGTGTGACACTCACTGGGCAAGTGCGGCAACGGTGGCGCTGTTGTCTCTGTGGTCAGGATGGCTCTAGGGGCGGCGTGCTCGTCCCCGGTCTGCTTCTCTGCTCCTTCGCCACTGATTTATGGCACCTTTGTCTCGCCTGGGGCGTCGTCAGCAGACTCGGCTGGGGCCGAGCGAGGATGGCTGCCATCACCATCATCCCACTCCACTTCGACAAGCACATGGCGTTTGCCACCGGTGAGCGGACTGACAACCAACCGCACAACTGTAACCTCTTCTCGTCTGTGCTCGTCTGCAGGCCTGGCTATATCTGGGAGCGGCATCGGCACTCTCGCATTTGCCCCGCTGTTCGACGCTCTCCTGACCAATGTCGGCTGGAAGGAAACATTCCGTGTCCAGGCCACGTGAGAGCCACCAACATCTACAAGGGCGCCCAAAAGCAGAGGCCAAGGGCTCCTCGTCTCTTCCTGGAGAGCAGACAACAAAGGAGGCTGTCTGGTTGTTGCTGTCGCACCCGAGAACGGCAAAGAAGGGAGTCCAGCCAATAAGCTGCCGACATCATCTGACTGGCACACCTGCAATGCGGAGCGGAAAGAGCCGGCTTCGGTGCGCCGGACGGTACCATCTGCGTTCGAGTGGTCTCTTTCTGCGACTCCTGGCTCGTATTGCTATCGGTTGGGTACTTTTGTTGGGCGTACGCCTACTTGGGCATCCTCGCTCATTTTCCCAACTGGTAAGTCGACGCGCAGAGCGGCACTATCGTAGGACGCCACATGTGTTCTTGTGATGCGATTATCAGGGGCATAGAGAACGGGTTGTCGTCGGATCGAGCCGCTCTCACTGTGACAGCGTTCGGCATCGCATCTACCGTCGGCAGGGTGATCGTGGGCAAGCTCGCTGATCTGTTCGGCCGCATCGGCGTCTTGTGGGTTGGGTTTCTTGTGATGGCTCTTGACATCGCCTCCCTGACGATCGCCCGCCGTCTCTGGCAGCTTGTCTTGTTTGCGCGTGTACGGCGTCTCTTCTGGTGCGGCATTCTGCCTCTTGCCTGTCGTCGTGGCCCAGCTATTCGACACAGCGCGGCTACCAAGTGTGCTGGTATTGCGGGACTCGCCTTAGCTACCCGGTTTCGTGTGTCGGCGATTGTGGCGGCTGCTGGATGCGCGGCCATCGGCAGTATGTGGATACGAGCGACGTGTGCTGCCGGAAAGGGAGGCTCTGAGTCTGGTGGCAATGGCGATGTCGCCGCAGATCGTATGGGAGACGAAAGGGTGTAGGCAATTGGGATTAGTAGGGATGACAGAGTGGCCGATTTATCCGGTACAACATTTGTCGCTCTTGGAAAAAAGAGACATAGGGATTTAGAAATGCACTGCAGTGGACTGGACCGCACCGAGCAGACAGCGGAAGGACGGCGTACGTCGCTTTAGTAGTGAGGCGTGTGTTGGTTGCTTGTCATATCATGTGATGTCCTTTTTGGCACTGCGTATGCGTGTCGATGTGTATATATGTGTATATGTAGATAAGTGCATATGTGGACATATACGTACGCACATGGAAGCGCATTGTATTGGATCGTTACATGTTGGACTCAGACTTCTCACTAATGCGCTTCAATTCATTCGCTTCCGTGAATGGTTTGGTTCGTTGATGAGTTTCTTTTGATTCCTTTGTGAGCCGTGTCCTGCTCGAGTGACACTTTCTGTCCTCCAAATAACTAACTCAAGGCCTGGCTGTTCCTCGAGACACACTCAGCCGAGCACCCGCCCCCGATCCAGCAGCAGTCCTAGCTACCTACTCACACACGCGCTGCACAATATACACTTGGCGAAATGACCCCACTCAGCTAGCTAGTCCACCCCACCACCGTATCGCCACAGGAACCGCTTCAGCCGAGCCATAGTAACGGGGAGACGCTCGTCGAGAGTCCGGCCACCAGCCACCGGCTCCTCACTGGTGTCCACCCGCCAAACTTTTCCGTCGTTGACAGAAGGCCCGTCGTTGACGGAAAGGCTACTGACGAAAATGACCAGCACAATAGGTCCACCGGACCCTCCTAGGAGGAACACGATCTTCCTCGAAAACCTGACCGGATGTACCTCGAAACGCTTTATCCTGCCGAAGTCTTGCGGCGCCTCAAACGTAGCAAGTATGTCCGCCTCCCCAGCGACCCCAGTGATGTCACCAAGGTATAGCGGCTCCCAATGGTTAGCGTCACCAAGGTACAGCGGCTTCCAATGGTCAGCGCTTATCGAGTATAGATGCGTCATCCGCTGCCTTACTTCCAGGCTGTCCAGCAACGTGTAGGCGATGAATGACGTGCAGGAGGGATACAACCATTGGCCGCAGCGGATGGGCGGGTCGAATTCGTCGTAGTCTCGCCAGAAAGGGTGCCACCTGCACATCTCTTCCCGTGGAACGACGCGGAATCGCTTCCCGCCGATGGTCAGCCAAGGCATGGAGCACTGCGGGCCCTCGAGATCCTCGAGCATCCTGAGCCCAGCGGCCGAGAAAGGAAAGATCATCATCGCCAGGAACCACAGGAACAGCAGCAGATCACCGATCCAGTTAAAAGGGCGCTGCATGGCCACGCGGGCACCGCCAATGAACGCCGCCACGATGGATGGACAACAGAGCCAACAGAACAGCTCAAACCAAAACCAGCGGTGCTGCAGCTGCTCAGGCCAGTAGGTCATGAGCTTCACCTCCTCCTCACTGTCCGTCTGCTTGATGGCCACACTCTCGGATGACGTGTCACTGCCACCTGTCAGCATGTTCCACACTGCCCGGACGTATCTGAGTGAGCCTTTGGTCGCCCCCCTCGGCCGCCCGTCGGATGTCGCTGTGTCGGGCAGATAATGCGCCACGAGCCACTCAGCCGACATTACCAGGGGCAGCCGGCCGCCCCTCACCGCACCACAGGCACTCGCCAGCCGCACCACAGTGGCCATGTGGCGCCACCCAGCCGCCCTGTCGATTATGTGAGCGCACCGACATAGATTCCCAAAGCGGAAAAGGGACGGAGCGGCTGGCTGTGTGTTCCTCTCCACATCAACGAGGCCGTTCAGCCGCTGCTGTGCGAGGCATCTGCCAATGTGGCGCATCAGGAAGGCCTCATCGACGGCTTTGCTGAGCGTCCTGCTGGTGGGGCGAACCTTCACAGCATCATCCAGAGGTAAGAAGGGTAGAATGGCCGCAGAGTAGACGTCGGCAGGGAGCGGAACAGCAACAACAGGTCTGGCACTTCTCCCATCATTATCCGCACAGGAGATCTCCTCAATGTCATTCGATTCGGGACAACCTTTCCGACACACGTGCGAGTTGCGCCACCTACGCCATGTCCAAGGAACCCATGGTTTGGTTTTGGGGGCGCCTTAGGGACATGTTGCCCGTCAAACCCCTAAGCCAGCGATGGCTGAATATGTGCTTTTGTGATGGCCGAGAGGTGGGTGCTTCTTAGAGCCCACATTATGCTGCTGCGTATCCATGACACACGACGATTTCATAGTGGCTGACCATTGAATGATGCATGGGTTGTGCGAATGGAGTGTGGATGGGAGACGGATTTCAATGTGCACGTGCACGTTCATGCGTGGACGTCCGGCCTTAGGACAATCTACGTGGCATGCAATGGATCTTATCGTGCATATTGATTCTCACGATCATCACAATGGTCTGCCAATCACCGGTCCCACACACATGGCTTCACACGCATCCCACTGGTACTACAAAAATATGCGTATCCACAATTAATGTATTCTCATGCCGCCCACGGCGCCGAAATTGCCTCGAGCGGATGCTCATAGGGATTCCCTGCACCCACATCCACACACACAATGCAGATGCACGAAAAGTGAGACGTGGCCAAGAGCCTCTTTCCTCGACACACAGACCTACCTCGCGTGACATGGAAGACGCCTTTCTGCAGCTCCAGGATGACTGTGGCCACTGTGCCTCCCATCAGGCCGTATTTCCTGCACACACGGCAACCGACCAAGACACACAGCAGGTCTATATCCATAAACCACCCAAATGCGCCATCGGTGCTGAAATACTTACTTGTCATGTTTGTACGGCCTTTGGATGGGCAACTCTGCATTTGACCGGTCCGCCAGCACCCGCTTGATGTCCTCAAGCATCGGCGGGCCGCTCAGCTCCTGCAGAAGCCTCTCCATCGTGTCGAACCTCGCATACGATGTCTCGCTCCCCGTCGTTTGGCACTCCAGCCCGCAGCCCAGGTAGTGGTTTGTGTGGATGGGGGTGCAGTGGGGGAAGGGGCGGCAGGCGCGCTTGTCCGTTGCGGGAAGACACTTGATGTCGTCCATCGCTGACACACAGGAAATGTCATTGGGACACTGTGAATGGCTTCGCAGTGTGCTGGTGATGGCATGACTCACCTCCTCTGGCGAACTCGAGCGTGTGGCAGTTGCCTCCTTTGTCGGCCATGATAATGCAGCTGGCTGTGTTTCTCTTGCCCTGCGGCAGACCCCTGAGCTTGGTGAAGGCCTCAGTGGCCGAGTGCGAGTCCAGCACTGTCCTCAGCAGAATGTGAATAGGAATGCCGTGGCTGTCCTCTGTCGGCTGACGAGCAGCCACGGTGGTGCCGGGGGGCGCTCGCGGACAGGGGCAATGCAGCAGCTGTAGTGTGACGCCAACGCCAGCGCTGTTCATGCCTATCTGAACCACACGCATGACAAGTCAGACACACGCGGTCATCTTGCCGTCTTTCCCATGTGCCGTTCGCCTGTTCGTGTGCAGACGCACCTTTCCAATCACGCCGGGCTCGGTGAGCATCATGATTTGTGAGCCGTCAGGTTTGTCCATCAGCAGGACCACCACCAGATCCTCCAAGCGTACGTCCCAATCCCTGTGCACCACAGCCCACGTGCACGCGTACGTATGCAGCGGCGTTTGTATGCGTATGCTAGACGGGCACATACCAGTTCTGTGCCAGCAGCCCCGCACTAGCATTGCACAGAGCAGTGCACTCTCCCCCCACAACAGACGAGGAGCTGTCGACGTCGACTGGATCCTCAGGACGTGCTTGTGGTGCTGCCGCTTCGGTGACGCTCTTCTTCCAGTTGAGGAGCTCTGTCCTGCAATTCAGGGCATACACCTGCAGGCATCCAACAGAAGCAAAACTTAGCGTGTAGAGGTCATCCCCGTGAGTCGTATGTGCGCTCTGATTGACCTTCCATGCGGGCAGCTGGGCCGCCTCTGCGATTCCCTCGATCTCCTCTGTGTAATCGCCGTTGAATGACCGGATGGCCTCTGCGTAGCCGCGGCACTGCTCCTCGATTTCGTCCTCAGTGAAGTGCCACTTGTCCTGGAAAAAGCCCAAATAGAACGAGGCGCTTGCGTGGATCCGGTCCTTAAGAGCCGCCCCGTGTTGCCGCCCTAGGTCCCTCCACGAGCTCCCAGACACCCTGATCAGCGGGACTTTATCCACCATGCTTCACATCAGACCTCAGACACGGCAACATCTGAACATCACCAGCCACATACAAATGGACAGTCGTGTGTATCAAATCTGTGTATGTGAATGCTACCTTGAGCATTCCAGCTCCCGGAAAGAACCCAGAGGATTGTCCCATCTGGGACCTCTGAGATGAGCTCGCAGAACGATCGTCACGCCCGTGGAGCCGGAAGGCCGACAGAGGACGGCGATGAGCTGCGAAGAACCCGAAATTTGCTTGGGGCTGAAGGGTTATGAGTCCGAACGCCGTGGCAAGCGAGGTGGGGGGAGAAGCAAATGGGGGAGAATGATATGGCCAAGATGATTGATGGATTCCCTTTTCTCCTTGCAGCCCTTATCATCGCCAACAGAGGCAGCCATGACCGACGCCTGCCCGCATCCCACCCAGACGCGCAACTTGTCGCCCTCCACCTCTCTTCGCTCGACTTCACCGTTCAAGTGCTGACGGACCGGATGACTGCGGCCATGCGGGACGACCTCGACCGGTTTGTGGCCACTGTTCAGCCTGATGACGTTGCTCTCTTCTATTTCACTGGCCTGGGCAGCCAGAAGCATGACGGAACGACACTTCTGCACGGCATCGACTCGCCTTTCGAAGTCTCCACTCTGCTGCCCCAAGCCCCGCTCACCGGATACCTGACGCTCGACTACGTGGCGCAGCGGCTGTCGGATCGCGTATCGAGAAACGGCAGCTCGCCGCCGCCAGAAGCGTGTGGCCCGAGCGTCGTGGTGATCGACGGCCACTCGCCGTCACCATCTGCTGCTCTTCCCGACTGGAAGGTGTCTTATGGTTTGGGGCTCACGGCGAAAGTGGCCCAGTCGAGTCCTGTTGGTGGCGATCGCTGCTGCACACCGCACAACCCGCCTGCGAGCCTGCTGCGGTGTCAAGAGACGGCGACAAGACCGCCGGAGACACGCATGGTGACACCTGTGGACGGCAGTCCGGCAGACCGACGGAACTTGCGCCCATGCACACCCATCCAAATCCCCATTCCCCCTTCCCTCCTCTCGCCCCCCGTCCAGCCCACTGACCGGATCGTAGGCTTCTCAACCGAGGCGTTGAGACACGCCTTTCCCAACAAGTGTGCCAATGAAGTGTCTCTCGTGCGTCACGTGTCTCCGCTCTGGGGTGAGCCAGGGCGGCCTCTGAGCCATTTCAGGCCTGGCCTGATGCCGGACGCCGACATTGCCCGCAATCGCCGGCTTGCCGTGCTGCTGTCGCATATGCCTAATCGCGGCCTGGTGTGCGGGACCGGTGGGGAGGGGGATGGAGGAGATGGCACGTCGTTGTTTGCGAAGGCAGTGGTGGATTGGTTCGGGAATGGCCACAACCTGACGCTGAGATTTGCCTTGGAGGCAGCTGTGAGACAGGTACGCAGAGGGGAGGACGACAGCGCTTCTTGATGTTTTGTATGTGTGTGTGTGCTGTCTCTCTCTGTGTCGTTGTGTGAAGGTATTGGATGAAAGTGGGCGACGGTGCAAGCCCTGCCTGCTGATTGGTTCAAATCTGGACTCGGTGATGATCTGATCTTATTGGTTTGATGGGCAACCCTGCAAACGAATGCATGCGTCTACACTGTCGTTCTGGTCCATTGGTCGGTGACCCACACAGGCGCCATCGCATTGCACGGACGGATAAAGCAGGCAGAAACACACCTTACCTTACACCTTAAGGGAGGGAGGACACACACCGAAACGCACCACTAATACCCTCACATTGCATCGCATCGCATAAACCTAAATGGCACTCACCTAGTCAAATAGCCTCCTCAACGCAACGCAAGCCATATACACACCTGGCTAAATGGACACACTGTCCCTTTGCAACGACACATCAGCACACCTCCATCCACTCACTGTCCCGCTCTCCTTTACTTATACGCCTGACCCATCTCGTATGCGTGTGGCGGGGCAGCAGCAGCATTCAGAGGGCCGTAACTCACACCAGCCGATTGCCACACTGGATGGCTGGGTATGCTCTGGCCACCATACTCATCAGCACCACCAGCCTCAGCGTCCATGCCTCTGTTGACGGCCGGCTCGAATAAGAAAGACCAGACGACAGTGAGGGTGAGAGATAGGATGAGAGAGAAGGGCTGCAGCGTGTCCAGGGGCACCACAACGCTCAGCGGTGCAAACGAGGGGGGCACCAGCAGACGGAGAAAGGCTGAATGCAAACGCACACATCCATGTGCACCGTTTCTGTGTGTCCCTGTGTGTGCCTGTTTGTGTGTGTGTGTACCGGTGGTGCCTGTGAGTGTCCACGAGACGAGGAGGGTCCAGGCCAGGCAGGTGCTGCCGCCCTCCGGATGATGCACATCCAGCAGCATGAAAGCCACACCATACAACTACGCGCGACACACACGTACGGGCACCACACCGTCACTCGCGCTCACTCACCAGTGCCTGCAGCGAGAAGAAACACTCGAAGAGCATCTCAGGCCACCAGAAGAACCCTCCTTCAATGAGGGCGGTAACGGTCGCGTCGGAGGCCTTCACATAGTTGACGGCAATCACCCTGCACACACACACAGACACACGCATACACGTGCCACCCTCGATGGGATCTGGGACGCCCTCAAGCTGACCACTCGGCGAGACTGACGAGGTTCCAGGTGACGTCCAGGAAGGCACCGATCTGCAGCACTCCGATTCCCAGCCGAAACAGACGATGCCGAGAGGACAGCCAGGGGTCTGCAGTGAGCTTCACCTGTTGACGCGACACACACACACACACAGCTCACCTCCGCTCTGTCTGCAGTGGAATGCTCACCTGGAAGCCGAGAATGAACAGGGCGCCCGTCATCCACGGCACCTGCCCATAGAGGGAGGGCAGACTCCATTTGCGGGCGGCTGCAACGGCGGCCTTCATCTTGGCATCGTAGTCATCGACGGGCTGGCCCGTCATGGACGCCGCATACACGTCATAGATAGGGGAAAGGCATCCGGAGACGAACAGGGTGTGGGCAAAGATCACGGAGATCAGCTCGAGAATGGCGCCGATCCGCAGCGTGTGAGCTGACAGCACCTCAATCGCCGCTATCATCGCTGGCCTTTCCGTCGAAAATCGGAGAGCGGGCTGCGAGCTTGGGGGTTTGCGAGCTCAGCTCCAAGAGAAGGACTTTCCCAATTCATCCATTCTTTCGCTAGCCAGCGGCATCGGAGAGGTGTCGGCAAGCGCCTGGATCTGGTGGTCGGCGGTCTGCATGGTGTAGGTCGTCGACTGCTGTGCTGATCTCTTCCTCCACACAAGATGAGGGCCTCGTCGGTGTCAGAGCAGCTGTGGGAGGTGGCGTACCTGCCACTGGACGTCATCAGGTTTGCCATTATGGTCGGATTCTTGACACAGGTCAGTCCGTCGGCGACGTCTCTGAGCTGATGAGCAGCATGCCATTGGGAGGATGAGATGCATGCTTGTTGGTGTGTGTGCCTTGTCTGTCTGCTGTCAGGGCTACATTCTCAAGTGCGTTATGGGTTTCATCAAGGG
Source organism: Vitrella brassicaformis (assembly GCA_001179505.1). Classification (NCBI taxonomy): domain Eukaryota; family Vitrellaceae; genus Vitrella; species Vitrella brassicaformis. The sequence goes on along the minus strand of CDMY01000638.1, from coordinate 12,345 downwards.
ACTGCTCGGCTGGAAGGAGGCTCCTGCTTCGACAAAGCCGGATGCTCCCACTTCGCGAGAGCTGGGCGTCAAGGTCACCGGGCTGCCCGGCCCGATGACCAACCGACAAGGCGTCGGAGAGCTGGGCGCCGAGAAGCCCAACCCGCTGCGACATGACCTCAGCGAGACCATGTGGCACACGCTGACCAATCCCGCCTTCTACCACCGCATCTGGATCTATGTGCGCCTTCACAGGTGGGCGCGGGGCCGAGGAAGAGAGGGAGGGAGGGAGACGCTGTGTGTGTGTTGTGTGTGCAGACGTGGCCGCTGGACCCTGAGAGAGGGCCGCAAGGCGCCCAACTGTGTGGTGTACACGACTGAGGGTGAGAGGCGTTACATCTACGACTTCCTCGACGCCACCAAGTTCCTGGTGCTCAACTTCGGCAGCTGCAGCTGACCCCCGGTAAGTGCCACGAGAGAGAGGAGACCGATCCGCCTCCCTCCTCGGTTTGCTCGAGAGTGGCCCCTTTCTCCCCCTGTTTGTATGTCTTGATTGATTGGCATGTCAGTTTGCGGCTGTTATGGACGACCTGATGGTCGCCCAACAGCTGCTCAAGGACGACGCCAAGTTCGTCACCATCTACATGAGGGTAACTCAACAGCACACACCACACGCACCAGCAGAGGTTGTGGGTGACGACTGCGGCCATCTCTCCATGTCTGTGTGTGTGTGTGGCCACAGGAGGCCCACCCGACTGATGAGTGGGCGGTGTATGGGAATCTGAAGGTCAAGCAGACAACGAGCCTCGCCGAGCGGACCAAGCTGGCGGTGGACTTCTTCGCCGGCAAGGGCGTCACTGGCGAGCTGCTCATCGACGGCATGGACGACGAGGCCTGCGTGGCCTACGCCGCCTGGCCCGACCGCCTCATGGTCCTCAAACCCGATGGCACTCTGGCATTCATCGGTCGGCCAGAGATCGAGGAAACAAACACACTTATGAGGGGGAATGGGTCTGTGTGCGGTGTGTGCGTCGTTGGTGCAGGTGGGCCTGGTCCATTCGACTACTCGTTTGACGCCGTGCTGCAGTGGATGGGCAAGCAGACGGGCCGCGACTATATCAGCGAGGTCAAGGCCTCTCGCAAGGACGCGCCGCCCGCACCGCTTGTCGAAAACATGAAACGTGTCAAGGCCACGGTGGGCAATGGGATGACACACACACACACACACACAGAGAGAGAGAGAGAGATGATTGTGTGGGCTGCGTGTGTGCAGGATCTGTCGAAGGAGGGCTACTGCCTCTTCTACATGCCCCAGTGTCCCTTCTGCGTCCATGTGCTGGACCAGCTGACTGCTTTGGGGCTGCAGGGCATGTTGCCGCTGGTGGACGTCAAGGGCGACCCGTCGCAGAAGGACCAACTCAAACAGAGGGGCGGACTCACACAGGTAGGAGGTGCTGTGCTGTTACACTCACATGTGCAAGGCCGATGGATGGTGTGTGTGCGTGTGTGTGTGTGTCTGTGTGAGTCAGGTGCCTGCTTTGGGTCTGCCCGACGGCGGCATTCTGTACGAGTCGATGGAGATCAATGCATTCCTACGGAAGAATGTTATCACCGCATAGACAGGCCATAGCTGCTGCTGGCCGCACATGCTTTTGTACGTTTCTAATGAATGAGTTTAGGCCAGTGGAAATGTATGCAATCGCTGCGCCCTTGCTGCATCTCTGTATCTGACCTCGACGTCCCAACACCCCATCCACTCACACACACACACATAGATAACATGCTATGTGACGTCTGCTGCCATGTGCGTGTGAATTAGTGACAGGGGGCCGCGAGTGACGGCTGACGGCTGCGCAACCCTTGGAGGGAGCGGCCCAGCCCGATGAATAGCGAGCTGCCTGGCTCTATCTCTCACACCACACAGCCCGCCCATCCAGTTCGTGTGTGTGGACGGGTGACGGGATCGATGAGTCAGTGTATGAGTAGGTTGTACCATGTGATTTTATTGCTTGGTCCGACGACGACTTTTTCTGCTTGATCGAGCTAAGTCTGTTGATGCCTGGAGACCTTCAATGTGTGTGGGTTCGTGTCTCTGTGAGGGAACGTGAGACCCTCTTGTTTCGTTTCAATTGGGCATCGGATGGTTGACATTCACCCCGGAGATTGGCAGACAGGGGACACACAGACAGACAAACAGTAAGGACACACCCACGGCCCCGTCGGTCCACCTGTGCTGTCATGGGCGGGCCGGGCGGTGGCAGCTGCTTATGGATGGGTAGAGAGACGTTCCTCGCCCATTCACTCATCCACGCCGGTTGGTGTGCGTGGGCGTCTGCAGTGGAATGGATGTGTGCGTCAGTGAGGACAGATCCTACTGCCTGCCTGGGTGGGTGAAGTGTTCTTTTCTCGCTTGCTGGCTGCCTCCTGTTTGCATGGCTTGCCTTGTCTGTCTCCTGATATCTCACTGGATCCTGTCACTCACAACGTTGGATGTCATTGCATGTTTGTCTGATTGTCTCTCGGCCGGCCGGTGGATACGGGTGTTGCATGTTTGCATGGATGGAAGGTGTTGCACTGTTCTCGCGATGGTTCTACATGCTGTTCAAATCATCGCGAGAACAGGACACTAACCCACCGGCGTGTAACTTCCCATTTGCGAGTTGGGATGCATTCTCATTGCAGGGGTTTGATTGCTGCCGCCTTTGCTGTCTGATAGCTTTGTGGCTGGTTCTCCACATCCAGCACATCTGATGGACGTCAATCAGGTGAATGTGCGACGCGGGAAGGCTCACAAGGCAGGGCACAGGGCGACACACACATACAGGAGAGAACTCAGGCGGAAAAAGGCGCCTTCGCCGTTCTTTCGATTTCTCCTTTTTGACGTGCTTTGTTCTCTCAGCGTTCAGTTTGTTGCGAATGCCCGTACTGTGAAGGACAGCTTGGCGCTGCACCTCGACCAAGATCCCGCCACCATCGCTGCACAGGTGGATAACACTCACTGACGGAGAGGCCTGGATCACAGAGGAGCCGCTCACTGTGTCCTTCGTTGGTGCAGGCATCGTCGCCGGTGGGGTTGGCGTTGAGTTATCAGCTGGGCTCCGTGGCCTGCCTCCTGGATACTCTTCCCCCGAAGCTCCAGCAGAGAGAGCCCAGCCTCGCCAGTGCTGTAGCTGTAGATGCACCCACCTCGACCACCGACGCCGCTGCTGCTGCTGCATCGGGGGCCGCACACACAGAGCCACAGGTGAGGTGGAGTGGGTGGCCGTCCATTGCCATATGTGCATAGATCCGCCCTCTGCCTTGTTGTTGCTGTCATGTTGTCTTGTTGCATTGCAGGCGCCTGTGGCCAGTGGTCCGTCTTATCGTCTGATCCATCGAAGGGGCAACCCTCCACCTGTCAACAACCAAGGACCGGTAAGGACGACACCATGATACATGTGATACATCGAACCATCTTGACCTTACTTTGATGTCCTGTTGATTGTCACTTCAGGCCCGTCGTCGGCTGTCCCGTGACGAGTTGGCCAACGTGTTCGGCCACCTGCAGCCCTGGGAGCTGACGCGCCACCGCCGGCGTCTCGGCACGCCCCTCTTCCATCAGTCGGCCGCCAACTACACCCACCTGGTCATCGACTGTGAGGACGACACGGCGCGGCGCATGTGGGAGACCATGCCGCTGGCCGTGGCCCAGAGATGGGGTGAGAGGGCGACCAACGTGCGAGAGATCAAGCACCGCTACCCCACCCGGTGGCGAGGCGAATGGTGCCGCGGGACGTGGGTGGCATTGGTGGAGGGTCATTCCAACGGGCGGAAGGCCATCGCAGAGAAGAAGAGACAAGAGA
>CDMY01000637.1:0-35297 GCA_001179505.1 Vitrella brassicaformis | reverse complement strand
AGACGGGCTCCTTTTTCGAAGATTCCTGGCAGCATCGCCGTCGGCAAGCCTCCCTGCTTATGGCCGCATCATGCGAGCTGAGTGGATCGCCCTTCTGCGCAGTGCTTCTGCTCTCACAGGCGTTGCAGCGTTGCAGAGCTTTCGGTTGTTCGATAAAGAGAGCCATTCGAGTGAATTCTGAGTCGAACCGCCGTCGTCTACCGTCGTCTCATCAGCTGGTTCCCATGCGCATGCCGCACTCCGCGGCAGTCGCAAGTGAGGATCATCTTTTGCTGCTGCTGATGGCTGGGTGGACACAGGCTGGGGGGGCGAGGGAGGTGGGCGAGATGGCCCATAGTATACTGAGATGCAGGAGCGCATCCCCTACGTCACGGTCAGAGAAGCCTGGCGAATGCACTCACTGAGGGTATGGAATGCAGTGCATTAGTCATGGCTGGCTGTTGTGTTGTCTTCATTGTGCAGTCGTGCACCGACTTCTGGGCGATGCTCGACGCCAAGGGCTTCAGATACGTCAGCGACGCCGACAGCGGCGGGTGAGATAGAATGCACTCGTCCATTCACCCCACCCTGGAGTGCGATGCGCACTGGTTGGATTGTGTCTGTCTGGGTGTTTTCTGTCTGCAGCAATGGGTACATCATCAAGGTGGAGAGTACGTAGCTGCCGGGGTCGCAATCCGCCTTCGAACAACAACCAGAAGGCGTGTGAGACCCGAACGAGAAAACACGTTCAAGCGCCGCGTCGTTTTGGCCCGCAGGACCGTGCGAATTCACGATAAAGAAACTGCCACGATGATATCAGAGGTTAGTGGCAGACAGACGAGTCAGTGGCAGACAGACGAGGCTCACGCTCTTCCGTATGCGTGTCCATTGTTGGGTTGTGGTTGTTGGTTGTTGATTGACAGGCTACCACTTGGCGAAAGGTGTCGACACTTGTATCAATGAGAAGGTGTGCCCCAACAACAAGCGGCTGCTGCGTCGGCGGTGTGCCGCTTTTGAGAGGGGATCCCCGTCGACTTCAACGCATACATCCCGCCCGGCCTCGTGTCTGACGCAGACGATCAAGACGAATGACGACAACGACGCGCCCAAGAAGGGGCCGAGAGGAGCGGACACAATACATACAAACTATCAACCTCACACGCGCATCTGTGTGTGTGTGTGTGTGTGTGTGACCCATCCATCCATCACTTACGAGACGGCCCAATGCAGCGAGGCCGACTTCGTGCGCAAGTACAAGTCAGCGCTGCTGAAGCTGCCGGCCTCGCCCCACCTGTGATCGACGGGGGACGTCTACCGCGACCAGGAGCACTATTACGTTCTCATAGAGTGGTTTGCATTTCAACATTCGTCATGGCTGGCTGTTGTGCTGTGTTCGTTGCGCAGTCATACACCGACTTCTGGGCGATGCTCGACGACATGGGCTTCCGATACGTTAGCGACGCCGACAGCGGCGGGTAAGTATGGGGCATTCAGTCAGTGAGTGCGCAGGAACGAACACATCGGGTGTGTGTTGCGGTGGGTGTGGTATGCAGCAATGGGTACATTATCAAGGCCGAGACATGTGTCTCCCTCAGACACAGGCGCGGACCCAAGGAGCATCGACACAGGGAGAAGAAGGCGCACCACAAGAAAAGAAGAACACACACGCGCTCATGCCTGTCCTCAATATGTGTCTCCCTCAGAAACAGGCGCGGACCCAAGGAGAATCGACGGCCGCGCCCATTGAGAACATTCGTCAGTCAGCACACTTCACGACACACACTATCACACACACGCAGTACAACGACACTCATAGCTATGACACACACGTGTGTGTGTGTGTGTGACCCACCTATCAGGTATGAGACGGCGCCGCAGTGCGGCGAGGCCGAGTTCGTGCGCAAGTACATAGCGATGGTCCACCTGCCGCTGTCACGGCACCTCTGCTGCACAGCCGGCATCTACCGCGACGAGGAGGCGTACTACATCCAGATGTCGTAAGTGGAGGCCCGCCACATCGCGGAAGGCGCGTTGATGGGCCTCAAAGTGCTGCACGAGCACAGCGTACGCACACACGGCTACACGCAGACACAGCCACATATGACCCCAGCCAGCGTATTGCTTGCGTGCCCCATCTGTGTGTGCAGATCACCCACGCCGACGTGTCGCTGCGCAACAACATGACGGCGGGAGAGGATCGGGTCATGCTGGTGGACTTCGACACGGCCCTCACGCCCACCTGCAGCCGGCCGAGTCGAATCATCGAAACGGCCAAGTACCTGGTAAGCACACTCGGCATGACGCACTCATCCGTCCATCCTCCCACTTGATCGTCTGTCTGTCTGCAGGCGCCCGAATGCTTCACGAGTTTCGAGTACAGCCCGGCCAGCGACATGTGGGCCGTGGGCGTGTGCATGTGAGCCACGTCACACACACAGCACAGAGAGGGATACTGGCTCCATCCATCCAGCTGTCAATGTAATATGCTCTGGTTGCTGTGTGTGCCATCCCATGCCTGTGTGGATGGGATGGAATCCGATGTGTGGTTGGATATCGCTATTGATCAGATATCGCATGGTTACCGGCCCGCTTTCCCTTCGACCCTCGCGACGATGGGGTCATGACTGAGGACTCGTGGGAGGCCATCAAGCAGGTGAGTGAGTGAGTGAGTCCGTCGAAGGGGGAGGGACAGCACAAACCAGACCGACCATGGACTTACTTGTCAGTCAATGTGGCGCGTGGTGTCGTTCTCATGCAGGGCGTCCGATTCAGCCGTGAGGATAACCTCTCGGAGGCGGCCAAGTACTCGAGGCGGCCGGTGGGATCGCTGCCTACATTTTATATTCCGCCGTCTTTTAAATGATGTCTCCGTGCCAGTTGGCGGCCGCAGAGGGTCGGTCTTTCGAGCGGGTGTGTACGTGGCTTGAGTGAGTGGAGAGCCAGATGGACAGATGGACAGATGGACAGATGGATGGATGGACGGGGTGTCGGCGCGAGGTGGCGCCGGCCCACTGGGGAGACAAAAAGGGGGGCAGACAGAAGGGAGGAGTGAGGTTTCGTGTGTCGTGAAACGGACTTTCTCGACTTTTTCGACTTTTTCCCTCAGCTCGCACTCCACCCCGTAAGGTGTGGGTCGGTCCTCTCCCGCACCCGGGTATATATATCTTTTTCCTTACGTATACTGAGGAGGTTACGGGGATGTTCTACGGCAGGCCCTGCCAGTGGGTGCATCACAACAGAAGAACATTCGACCATCGGGGCCACCGAGGGCGCGGTCGAGCCAGAGGGAGAGGGAGGGGAGAGGGCCACTGTGGTCAGTGGCTCCCCAAGCGCGAGGCCACCGTTCCCGCCCCCCACCATCCCCAGCCGCAAGAGGGGATTCTGGACATTCCCCCGTCTGACGTGAGCGACCTCTCGCCCAGCCTGGTCCAGAAGGGACTTGGTGAGCAGCCATTCACACACAGACAAAGAGAGGCAACAGCCTCGCAGTCTCACTGTATGTTTCTCTTCTATTACCCTTCCCAGTTAAGAACACCTTCATCTCCTTCCAGGACAGCAGTGCCATCGTGGCCCGTGACGTGTCCGGCGCTGCTCGGCGAGCTCTCTCTGATCAGACCGACAGCCCTTCCGCGGTGCCGCCCGGCTTCGAGGCCCTCAGCCCCAACCGCTACGTCAACAGCGGGCAGTCACACGCCGGGGCAGACGACGAATCAACTCCTGAGTGGTTCACCCCACCAAAACGGAACCACCAGGGTCCCTACAGCTTCTCTGGTGTGGGCCTCGACGGCTCACTGCGGCGGTCGAGCTCGCTGTGTGAGATTGGCCAGGCCCCCCCGGTGTCCATTCTGCGGTTCAACTCACAGCCTCTGGAGGTTGATGCAGCGGCGCGGGCGGCTGATGAGCCTTTTGAGGGGCTTGGGGATGGAAGAGGGGGGCCGGTGGGGGAGGAGACACGGTATCGTGTGCGCGTGAGTTTTGACGATGGGTCGGTGGAGCGTGCGGTGGCCGACATTGGTGTGTTTGTGGATCGCAGCCGGAGCAAGAGCATGAACATGGCCGACCCTCGGGCCGACCAGGCGGCCCCGGGATATCGCAGTGCCTCGATCAACGACGGAGTGAGACAGACAGACAGACAGACAGACGGACAGACGGACGGACGGACGGACGGACGGACAGACACACGCAGCATGCAGAACCACCCACCTGTTTGTGTCTCTGTGGCAATGACTCGTTCAGGACACCTCTCTCTCGTCGATTCGCATGGAGAACCGCCGGGCCAGCCAGATCCACTCTCTGCTCTACAAACCCACCCCAGCAACCCCCTCCCCGTCCACAAGCCGCGCGCCCACACCTGACAGGCCAGAAGGCGCCAACGAAGTAGAAACACAGGCCCAGCCACGGAGATCCATCCACTTCCCCCCCACCTCCCCGGCCAACTACTCGCCATTCCGCCACTTTCTGGCGGTGCCGGGGATGGAGCCGATGTATCAGGGGAGGTCGCGCGCCGACACGCCCGAGCAGGGCGTCGAGAGAGCGAGTTGCGTGGCTTCTGACGGGTTTGATGCGACCGAATCGTCCGCGTGGCGCGATGAAGACAGCATGGTGAGTGGACAGTTTGGCGGTGCGAGATCGTCTGTCTTTTCGATGCTGGGGACGTCGTCGATGCTGCGTGAGTGCTTCGACTTGCCGCGGATGAGCGTCGAGGCCAGCCCTGGGCCCTCGCCACCATCCCGACGGTCACAGGCGCAGAATGCCCTCACTGCGGAGAACTACACGCCCTGGAGGCAGCCCGCTCCGCCCATTCCCGAGACCAGTCAGCTATTCCCCTCTCCCTATGGACCAATCGTCCCGCCGCCCCCTATGGCACCGCCCAACCCCCTCACTGCCCCACCGGCTTCCTCTTCGCTCCTCGCTGCACCGAAGCAGCAGCCATCGGTGGCCCCGCCACAGCAGCAACAGCAGCATTCTATGCCGATCATCCTGCAGCCGCCGATTCGCACGCAGCCACAGATACTGCCGGTGCCGCAGGAGCGAGTGCGGACCGGCCGGGCCCCTCTCCGGTCCGCCCCGCATGTCCGTCAGGACGAGGTGTACCGCAAAAACCCGGCGGTGGCCCACAGCTTCTCGGCCAACAACTTGTGGCACGACTCGGACGAGCGTGTGCATCCGCAGCAGGTGGGCAGGGGGGTGTTTGGGGCGGTCGGGGAGCCGACTAGGGGGGGAGGTTTGGTGAGGGGGTGGGGCCCCCCTGCGATGCGCGGCGGCATGAGGAGTGTGTCGATGAACCTGCCGCCCGAGTGGGATTTCGACGCTGACGAGATGGAAATGGGCGAAAGGAGGTGAGAGGACGACATTGTTGTGAGACACGCTTGGATGGCCCCCTCTCTGTGTCTCTCTTGGGCCATGCCTCTTGATTGCTGCAGCTTGGGCAGCGTTGACCATCCACGCGGCTGTCGGCCGTGCATGTTTTATTGGAGCCCCAAGGGTTGCATGAACGGCCTCGAGTGCCCCTACTGCCACATGTACCACCCGAACAAGAAACGAAAACCAGTCAAGGTGCGGGCGGTAGGCCGATGCGGTCACAGTGACATGACTGACACCCTGATGGATGGATGGATCGATGTCTGTCTATGTATGTGTGTGTGTGTGTGTGTGCAGGAGCAGAGGAACCTGATGATAATTGCGCGGCCGGACGGGAAGGTCGAGTACATCCGTTGCTCACTCGAAGAGGCACTGAGGACCTGAGGGATCGATCGTTAGATGGATGGGGGCGGGGGGAATGGGATGATGGGGAATGGATGAGGTTGAAAACAAACAAGCACACCACACCACACTATTTGTCTGCTCTGCATGTGTCGTCACTCACTGCGCTCACTGGGGACTGTCGTGTCTGCTGCTGCTGCCTGTGTTGGGCTGGGCACATGACATGGGTATTGGTACACCCGTGAGCTGCTGACTTCTTATCATTGCTCATTAGAGTGCTCATCATGGGCAGGGGGGGTGGCTGCGTGCGCGTGGCCGGCCGTGAAGTTGTCATAGACACGCTGAGGGAGACAGACAGCTGGAAGTTTTCCGTGACTGTCCTAGTGGATGTGATGGGTTGTCGACACACTCACTCACTCTCTCTATCGCCGATAAACACATTTACCGCCATTTCAAGTAGAGTCACACCAAGGGTCCATGACGAATCGCACACACACACGGGCGCACACACGCACACGTGACGGAGCAGAGCATAAACATGATTGAAATCATGTGTGTCACACAGACCAGCAACCCAGACGGACAGACAACACTATAGGCACCATCCCTTGCTCTCCTTCTCCCCGTCGAGGGGAGAGCGTCTTGGTTGAAGTTGAATCGCCGCAGCGCAATGCGTTATCAGACGGGATAATCAGCAGTTGCCGACTCGGTCGTATTCAGATCGATGTCCTCACCCGTCATCAGCAGATGGGTCGCTCCCTCTGTTGATAACGTCCTCCTCCAAGCTGAATCGCCTCAGTACACGGCGCCACAACGGCATCGACACGGGGAAGCGCTCATCGAGGGAGGCAGACACACCGGCAGCAAGCGACTCGGTCGTCCACAGCCCGAGCCCCCTCTGTCCACCCGCATAAAGGCTGCGACGGTATCGGTGGGCCGAAAGCCGCTCACAATCACATAACGACGGTCAATCGGATCGGCCGTACTGAGGTTCCCGCGGTCAAAGCGGTTGTCAGCCGTGTAGCCCAGCTGCTCAGGGATGTCGCCGGCTGTCAGCAGCCTCTGAAAGCCGGGGTTGCTACGGTCCTTGTGGACCCACAGCACCGCCTTGAAGACCACTCTGACCACCCCCGCTTCATAAGGCCACCACCACATCAGAGGCCTCATGGTGAGGAATGCCGTGAAGGATGGAAATAGATCGCGACCCCAGCGGACGACGGGGTCGCTCTCGTTGTATGTGCTGCGGTAGGGATGGTCGGCGGGCAGGTCGCCGAACGGCACCACACGAAACGACCTATCGCCGATCCGATACTCTCCGTTGGCGGCCCGCCGCAGCGCCAGGCGCTGTCCTCTGAGTGTCAGTTGATGTCCGATCAGCCGATAGATGGCCATGGCAAGTGGCACCGAATCAAAGGCCGACTTGCTGTGCAGCTGAGCTACCGACAGCGCCAATGGCAGCCCATTGGGGGTCAGCCGATAGATGGCCGCCAGCCGGACAACCATGCCCATCAGACGCCACTCACTGCCGCCCTGCTCCAGCACATAAAGGCATCGCACCAAGTAGCCGAAGTGTGTCAGCCGTCGGCCGGTAAGCCGCCTTGCGCATGCCAGCAGTGAGTGACGGACGACGGCAACAAAGCCACTAGGCTGATCGATATCGCCAGCAACAGCAGAGGCGTTGCGGTTGACATCAACAGTGCCACTCAGTTCGTGGCGGGCGAGGTATGTGTCGATGCGCTGCAGCAGCAGGCCACCCGTGATCAGAGCCGCCTTGGCACTGCTGGTCGCTCGCAGGGCAATGACGTCACAGACGACAAGGGAGGGCAGAATCTGCTCACGCCAGAGCTCCTCAGGCACCAGGTCACACATCACAATGGCAGCAGTTGGTTGTGCACGGCAGAGGCACCAAGCAGAGTCTGAAACACACAGCCAACACACATCACATCACCACGTCATGACGCATCAATCCTCTGGGCGCTTCTCGTGTTCGAACTCACCGTGAGCCACTCACTTCGGTTTTCGCGCTCCTTTTTTCTTTCGGCTGGATGCCTGTGGTCGGTTGGAGCGAGCCTCTCAACCACCCCAGGGAGCCCGGAGCCAGGCTTCCCAACCAGAGCGAGCCGAGAAGATCTACGATGTCTGCAATGCGATCGCGAATGCGAGCTTGGCGCCAGAAGCAGGAGTGTGTGAAGTGCTTTCTGAAGGCTGAAGCGCCCGGTCCCTTCCGTCACCGCCGCGTGCAGACTGCGTGGTGTCTTCGTGAATCAGTGAGATCTGTGTGCGCTTGGCAGTGACAATATCGCCTTGAAGCAAAACCGTCCGGTGGTGAGGCACACGAACGGCTGCATGTGCTACAAATGCTCGGCTGACTCTCACCGTGTGTGTCACCATTCATGTCTCCGTCAGAAATGTCCTCCTCCAGTGAGTCTGTTGGAGGTGATGCAAAGCGCCAGCAAACCGACAGCCATCCCGCTGATGCGGCCGGTGAGACCTCACAAGCACAGCTGACAGCCTGACTGACAGACACATCCGTGTGCATTGTATGTGTTTGCACAGGCATCAGTGGGATGAGTGATGCTGCAGCTCACCACCACGAGCAGCACCAGCAGGGGCACAGTCAAGCAGCATCGGTGAGGCAAATGCATTGCGCCACTGTGTGAATCACTGAGTATCACTGAGTGTGCCTTTGGTCGTTCTCTGTGCAGGCGTCCCCCCCTGTGTGTGTTGGGTCGGGTGATGTGTGTGGTCGGCTGGCGGCCATACACTCACTCATTCAACAGGTGGATGACACACAGACATCGACCCACTGAGGGATGCAGCCGTGGTCTGTCTGCTCTGTGTGTGTGTGTGTGTCAGGTGACCACTGAGGTGTCGGACGTCGACCCGTTGATAATGACGTCCATTACCGACGACCAGGTGAGTCACACAGACACAGTCAGGGGGGCGGCTCAACACATCCCGCCTTGTCTGTCGTCTGTATGATGGCTTCAGGCGTTCGTCATTGCCCATGAGTGGTCATCCGTCAAGTCGAGCGTGTCGACCCTCTCGGCTGCCGTAGACACCATCACCCACCACATCTTTCCCGACCCGCCCCATCCCCCATCTCAGCCAGACACCACAGCTGCTGCTGATGGTGATGATGCCGTGGACGTGACGGCCAATCGGCTGCCGGACGACTTGTATAGCGATGGTGTCGTGGGCTACCTCCCTGTCGACGTGGCCATTAGCCCGGCGCGGGCAACGAACACCCACTACGGCACACAACTCATCAACGAGGCCTTCATGCTCAGACGCATCGACGGCTCCCTCGACGGCAACCACCTCACCGGCCTCGTCGACGTGCATCGGCCGACATTTCAGTACTACAGCAAATGCGCCTATGTGTTCGAGCAAGGACGGAAGGTTTGGCAGCAGATGGCCGACTTCATTCGTCTGGCAGCCATTCACAAGCTCACGGAGGCACTCCCGCTGCGGCTGTCGATTGACTGGATGGCCGAGCAGCTTGCCAGGAAGAGGGACTTCCAACAGAAGACGGGCTTCCCACAGATGCCACTCGGTTTGGCCATCTACAGCACATTCGGACACATGCTCAACTACCGAGGGATCAGCCTGCAGCTGCAGCGAGTGAGGGATTTCGATGACAGCGAGAACAGGAACTCTGACTACCGCGATTTTATTTACGATGATGATCTCATGTACGCCCAGCAGCAGGCTCTGCGTCACGAGGGACCTGACGGTTCAGAGGACGGGGTGGACGGGCAAGAGGAGCCTCAGGATGAAGACGACGAGGACGACGACAGCACCAGTGATGACAACAACAAGGGCACGGCCGAGCATGAGGAGGGATCTGACGAGGAGAAATCAGTTGGGAGCGAAGCAGAGGGGCAGCAGGGCACCCCAGAGGATGCCGAGAGAGAGGCTTCGGACAGCGGGCAGGTTGCGGGGGACGGCGAAGGGCAGCCCGACGATGGTCTTGGTGTTGGTTTGAGGCGACAGCGCAGTGGAGTGGGAGGCGATGACTGGGACAGCGATGAGAGCGACAACGAGTGGGACATTGACAGCGACAGTGATAGTGGAGGAGATATCGTCTTGGAGCCGCAGCAGCGGTACAGAATCTGCAATGTCGATTTCACCCCCGTCCGCCCGTAGGAGCTGCCGATCGTCTACCCCTATCGTCGAACATACAGCGCCGCCGATCCGCCCATCCGCTCTGGTGGCACTCTCTATCGGTCATTCACTTCATTCCTCAAGGCAATGGCTCTGACAGAGTGGTGTCGTCAACATAGGGTCGAGAGGAAGCTGGTGGGTGTTTGTCGTCTCTCTTGTGACGACCCCCGGTATATGCGTCTGCTGACGGAACTCATCGACGGCTTCAAGATTATCGACTATTTTGATGAGTATCCGTTCGGCGAGAGAGATGACGGTCGCCAGCGAATCATCATCCTCAAGGGCACCGGGCAGGCCGACACTATTGCTGCCTACCTGGAGGTGGCAAATGACCAACATGATGGCCGCATCCAGCTTTACTCAAATGAGGCACCAGAACGCAGCAGGAATTTCGACGGATTGAATTTCCCCATCGGTACTGCTGCCGCTCGCCCTCTGCTAGCCAGATATGGGCTGGAGAGGGCAATGTTCCCACAGACAAGGCGGTAATCGTGAAAGGGATGCTTCATGAAAGGGAATGCTTCATGCAGCCGTTTTCTGCTTTGTGGTGTGCGCAAGTGGTGATTTCTGGCTCAGGCTGGTTGCTGTCTTGTTGAGTGAGCGGGTGACGCTGTGGGTGGGTGGCTTTGGTGTGGACATTTTTCTCGTGTTGGTTGGGTGCCTTTTTCCCTCATGCAAGTCGATGCGTGTATGCCCAGACACATCAGTATATCGAGTCAGATATGTAGGACTCTACCAATAGAATACAACGAATGTCTCTACCAGACGCAAGCCCTGCCAGCATCGCTCGCTGACGGCCGAAGATGCGCAAACACGTGCACCATTCCTACTCTCTATCTACACGAACGCATAATTCATGGCACGCCCCATGGCAAAAAAAGCAAACCCAAAAAACGGCACTCATTCATCAAGCAGCCACCTCAGGCTGCGGCCGCTCCCTCAACGACACTCCATCACCCAGTCAGGACTCGAAACGACACCCACAAGTGACGATCTTGCCTCTGTCAGCCACCCACTTGATACCTCTAACGGCGCTTGTCTCCTCTGTCGATAAACCATGGTCAGGGGACGATCCACCAGCAGCCCCGCCCGGCGGCACTCGCGATGTCTGGCTCGGCACCGGCTTGATTGGGGAGGCACTGCTGGTGGCATGTGCTGGTGGGGACACGCTTGGATTGCGTGGAGAGGCTGTGGCAGGAGGTGGTGGAGAGGCCTCCGGTGCTGGTGCTGATGCATCAGTGTCGACTGAGTCCTCCTCTGGCTGTGTCCGTTGCTGATCGCCAAAGAGTGTCCGCCAGAGCCAGCCTGCGTGCGAAGGCAACAAGAACCGGGTGAGTTTTTAAACAAAGGCAGATGTGTCTATCTTTGCCCTCACTTCTGCTCTGCCTGTATACGGGCAGCTCTGGCCTGACGTGGTCGACGTTGGGGAAGACGGCCCCCATCAGCCGGTCATTTTCACTCTGGAGCACGCTGATCTGCTCCTGCACAACACAACACAACACAACACATCCCAAAGCACCACTCAAGCACTGCACGAAGTATCATTGTGATGTGCTTCATGTGAGTGCCGTGGCGGCCGGACCTGCAGGTTGCCGAGTTTGGTCTGTAGTTTCCTCTCCTTGTCGGCCTCTTTGGCCGCTGACCTCCGGTACTCCCACAACACAGCACCACCGACAATGGAAAAAACGACAATCTCACTGAGGGAGGGGCAGAGAATCAAAGAATGAGAGCTCTCTCTGTGCATGTCTGCTGTTCTCATCTTTCCCACCCACCCACCCTCGGACTCACCCGAGCATGTCGGTGCCGACCTCAATGGCCTTCGCCTCATTGAGAGGCCGGATGTAAGTCGCCGTCAGCTTCTGGTCGTAGAATGACCTAAGTGAACACACAATCATCCCAATGCATTGTTGATAAATCGCCATTCAGTCACAGCCATGATGTGGTTGTACCTGAGCACCCACTGCTCGCCCCTGTGGTAGGTCTGTGCAAAGGCGATGCAAGCGTTGCGGAACCAGGCGTTGTTGACTGCCCGCTGCTGCATGTACTTGGCCCTGTGCAGTGCAGTCACCCACACAAACCAACCAACCAAGAGAGCATTGTTCATCCCAGTGATGCATCGGTGGCGTGGCTGTTTGTTGTCAGGTTGCTCACATGGGTTTTGACACTTGCTTGACGAGCACACTCATCAGCTTGACGACGGGAAACGCCATGATCTTGCCTCACCCACCAGATCTCGCCCAGATCTCTTCACACGTCTGTCATACAGCTGTTTTGCTTCCTTTTCCAAGCGCATTGGTAAGGTTTCGCCTTTTCAAGCTCGCCAAGCTCGCAACGGATCTGCGCTGACCAAGAGGGACGAAGAGAGTCGCCTCGCTCCTCAGTGACCGGCATCTGCAGTTGATGGCATCGCCGTTGCTTCGCACTCTTCTCTTTTTGTCTTGTGCTTTTGCTGCTCTCGTGGATGCCATCTACTTATCGGATGCCGACAGCCAACTGGCGGCCTTCCCCGGCGCCACACCACGACGCAGACCCAGACGACCAAGGCGCCCGCTGTCAAGACCCAGATCAAGACACACCGCCGCCAGAACATCTGCCAGGGAGACCACAGCCGACACTGTCACAGCAGATGCCCGGAAGGAGACCCCCGCTGCTGCATCAGCGTCATCGGCATCACGATCAGCGGCGGATCTTGTGCGTAACATCTCACGGCTCGAGCAGCTGGGCAAGGGCGCGGTGAGTGCCATAGTGGAGTGGAGTGACGGCTCCTCCAAGTGGAAGCACAAGGGCCGACTGCGCGGGGTGCAGATCAGCCGTTTGGACTTTGACGACCCGGACGAGCCGTGTGTGGTCAAGGGCGTCATGTCGTTCGGCCCGCAGTACTCGCCGCAGGAGATCATCGATTTTGTAAATGACTTCAACCACAAGAAGTCCTACGACAGCATGTTTGAGAGGGGAGAGGTCATCCGCGAGTACTCTGACAGAATGGCGATTTTCTGGCAGAAGTTCAAGTAAGGAAGGCGCTGACCGACGGACAGACAACCCGGTGTGGGGGACTGTCTGATCTGATTGGGGCATGTTGTCTTGTGTTGTGTTGTGTTGTGTTTTGTTGTGTTGTGTTGTGTTGTGTTGTGTTGTGTGTGTGGGTATGTGCAGGCGTCAATGGGGTGCCTCAGCCAGGGATTTCTTCCATCTGACGTACAAGGACGTTTCTTCCAGCGGGGACAGGTGTGTCCTCGTTGCAACCTCCTTACCCGCATCGGTGAGAGGCGCCAAGGCAACGCAAGGGCCGATCGGTCAGCTGCCTCCTGTGTGCTGTGCCCCTGTGTGGTGTGTTGTGCTGTGTGGTGTGGACATGCAGGGTCTGATGGACCGGTTCGTGCGGCGGAGGGACACTGTCAGAGGGTACATCTTCGCCGCAGGCGTCGACGCACGGTGAGCGAGACCGACAGACATGCACACACGGTGCATCCCTTGGTGGCATCATTGCTGTGTTGTGAGTGCAGTCGTTTGTCCAATGGCGATGTGCGTGTGGCGTGGGTCGGCAAGGTGGACATCTGCGGCACGGTGCCCAGGTGGATCGTCAAGCAGGTCCAGACACTACAACCCGCCACTCTACACAGGTGCGTGCGTGTGGTGTGCCCACAGCAGCGACCGTACATACACCACTCTCTCCGTGTTTGTGTCCGTGGTTGTGTTGTTTTGTTCAGAGTGAAGGAGGAGATGGACCGCGCTTACGCCACCAGCCGCAGAGATGACACCGAGCGACGGACAGAAGACCCCAAACACAGGCGCCTGGAGCGACTGAGGCGCCTGGAGCGACTGGCTGTCTAGACGAGGCAGGCAGACCATGCCATGCATAAGGCAGAGTGAATGAAGGGATCGATGGCGCATCGCATCACCACACGTACGTGTAGATAGCTACATGAACTGAACGAGGCAGGCAGGCAGGCAGCTGATCGATGCGATCGTTTTGTGTTTTGGTTTTTCGCTTGTCTTGTCTTGTCTACCCATCGGTCTTGTCTACCCATCGGTTTGGTTTATCGGTTGGAGTATAGGGCGGGGCGGGGCGGGAGGGGCTGGCGAACGATGACAGACAGACAGGCAGGCACGCAGCCGATGCATGCATGTGCAGATACACATGCGATTGACCAACGGACGGGGAGGGAGGGAGGGGGAGGGATGGAAGGGGCGGTTTTGTACTGGCTGGCTGGCTGGGCGGGCGGGTGGGTATTGCTTGATTGTGGGTAATTGCCTGCCTGCCTGTGTGTCTGTCTGCCTGCTAGCTCGGAGTGGCAGTGGCTGTTTGGTTGTATCACTAGCGAGGGCATTGGACAGTCGTTGTGTGCATGGGGAGAGACGGGAAGGGACCTGGGCTGAGTGAATCGCTATCATACCATGGTCGTGTTGTTCATAGAGCAGCAGCCAGACGAAAAGATTGAACAAAAGCAATTCAACGCACCGACACACCGGCACGGCACGACATGCACAGGGACGTTTCTCTCTACCCATGCACTCGTCCATCCAGCCATCCATCCATCCATCCATGCGTCACACGCTCCATTCAGACACGGACAAAAAGCAGGCCGCCCCCGCACCGCACCAGCCTAATGCACCATCTAGCTATTCAGTCAGCTCGCTATCCTCTACACTGTCGCCTCTGACTCACCTGTGTTCTGTTCACCTCTTGGTTTTCTTCTTGCCGGCCTCCTTCCTCACCCCCGCCGCACGGCCAGCGCCCCTAGTACCCTTCCCAGCACCCCTGCCGCCCTTCACACCTGCACCCGCCTCATCCTCCTCCTGATCTTCCTCCTCCTTCTGATCTTCGCCCTCATCGTCTTCATCATCGACCATGTCGTCATGGACTGCGGCCGCCGCTGCTGCCGCTGCTGCCTTGCCCCTGGCCTTGCGGGCGGGGCCCTTGCGCCTCTCGGCACTATCCGCCGACGCCTTCTGCTGCAGACGCTGGCGGGCCGCCTGCACGACAGACAGGCAGACACACGGACAGACAGAGAGATGCAGCCGGCGTGGGGGCGTTCGGTACCTCAAACTCCTCCTCGGTGGGCTCCTCCGGCTTCTGCAAAGGAGGGAGAAGACAGGACAGAGGAACGGAAGGACGCACAGACAGTGAGTTGAGTGGGTGCTGCAGGGCAGGACGGTGTGAAGGAAGGTGGTTGCCTGACGGACTGACTGACTGACTGACCTTTCGTTTCTCTTTGGCCGAGAAGCGCTGCTCCAGGTCATCCAGAAACGACGCATTCTTCGCCTTCCGCTGCTGCAACACACACACACACACACATCCAACGTGTCAGGAATACAATTAACACATCAAACACGGAAACAGCTCCTTCCTGCTCCTCGACCTGTATAGCAGCGATCAGCCCGCCCATGCCGTCATCAGCACTACTCGCGGCGGCAGCAGCACTACTCCCACCTCCCCGGCGTCGCCTCCCGCCACTGCCCCCGGCCCCCTCTTTGCCTTTGAGTTCCTCCATGGCCTCCTCGGCCTCCTTGGCCTCGCGTGAGATGCGCCGCGCCAGCTTCTCGGCCGCCTTGCGCAACTTGGCCTGCGACGGGCCGTACTGACGCTTCTTGGGCAACTCCTACGTGACACATCAATCAGTGGCAGGAGGACAGACAACGGAGGAAGGAACGATGGTTGTGTTGTGTTGCGCTGTGCTGTGCTCTCTCCCTCTGTGTGTGTGTGTGCGCACCTTGTCTGCGATGAGCTGGTCTAGTGTTTGTATGAATCTGTCGAGGTCGTCCGGCCTGGCCAGGGGGATGTAATCGAGCAACAGGCTGACATCACCCTCCTTACTGAAACACAAACGTGACACACAACACACCATTCCCCATCTGTCGTCCCACCAATGGCCTCGCCGTGCGGACTCACTCGACATAGAAGTTCTTGAGGTCTTCCTTCTCCTCGTCGCTGCCCCTGTAGCTGCGCTCGAACTCTGCTATGTCCTGCGGGGTGATCTTGGGCCGCACACGGCGGTAGTACTCATACGCCGTCTCAAACTCCACCGCCGCATCCTCGTCAGCCAATCCTGCAATGACGGCCACCCACACACACAGCAGACATCTGCAGAAGGGGGCTGCCATCGAGCAGACACATATGACACACATGCTGACCGGTTTCGTCGTAGATTTCCCTCTGTTTGGGGTCTTTGAGTATGTCATACGCCTTCTTCAGCTGCTGGAAGTTGTCCTTGGCGTCCTTGTCGTTTGGGTTCTTGTCGGGGTGTACCTTGAGGGCCATGAGGCGGAAGGCCCGCTGGATCTCGGACGGCGACGCCGACGCATCCACACCCAGCAACTCGTACAGCTTCGTGTCCTTCACCATCGCGACACTTCTCCACTTCAGAACGGCTTCAAGCTCGCAAAGATGAATAGGCGCAGAGCAAGACGACCAAGTAGAGCTGCGGATGGCGACCGGGTCAGATTAAATACATACCCACGGGCTTTCATGTATGTGTGTAGACAGCCTTTATCTGTGTAGCTCTTTGTATGCGAGAGACAAGTAAAGGCTTTGTCGACATTCGTGACAAGCCCGTGACATACGAAGGTATTCGCCCACGCAAAGTTTGAGACAGGCAGCTAGAACAGACATAAGCTGTGGAGGTCTCCCCTACCATGGTACAGTACACTCACAGTTTCCTACCGCTGGTGTCTCACTTTCAGGAAACTGCAGGCCTTCGTCGCCCGTTGTGGCGCCGACCTACCATGGCGGTCCGCCTGCCATGGGCGGCATCGGTGAGTGAGGGGGATGGATGAATGACCAGTAATTTGAACCGCCGGCTCAAATGTTTCAGGCGGCGCCCCGTACGCGGCGCCCCGTATGCAGTAAGGCGGATACAACCACAGCAGGGCTACTACGAATAAGGTCGGTGCTGGGGTGGGTCAAATATGTCTCAAGCCATGTGATGACGTCACGTGTGGATGTGTGTGTGTGTGTGTGGGGCAGCGATGTGGCTGCAGGAGCAACAGCAACAACAACAGCAACAGCAGCAGCAACGACTCACTGGCCAGCCGATGGGTGGGTGGCTGGAGGGGAAGGAGAACACTTCATTGTTCGACCACCCTTCGATTTATTCTTTGTTCGATTTATTCTATGTGTTGGTCGGTATGTGTGCAGGGATGCGTGGTAACAGCCACATATATACACCCAAGGCGAAATGCATGAATCGGCTGTCACTCAGGTCCGGTGATCATACAGTGCCAGCGCCCTCCGATGGTGCAGCCTCGTCCTCCCCCTCCGAGGCCCGTTGAAGGATCACCCAGGCGTCACCGTGGGGAGCGGGCAGGGAGTGAGTGACCGAGACAAAGGAGACGAGAACCGTGCCTTCTATAGGCGTGTCTGTATCATTAGGGAACAACCCAGTGTCTCCGAGAAATAGTCGCCAAAACGCCCCCCAGAGGATCTGGGCGCCTGCGACAAGATCTACCTCTGCAGGTATGATGCTCTTGGGGCCGGCCCGACCTGGTGCGCTACACACACACACACACACACACAGAGAGAGAGAGAGAGAGAGGAAGAGAGAGAGGCGCTTGCCTTCTTGATGTGCGACACGCAGACAGCCCGAGAGCTAAGGAGCTCCAAGAAAGATACATCGCCGGTACATACCGAGATATACATTCACACAGAGCTACTTGACCTTAGTTTTTCTGTCTGTGAATGCAGCCGACCTTGATCGGCTGAAAGGAGACCTGCTCTACAATGCGGGGCCGGCCGATGGTTTCCCTGACTTTGTCGTGGGGCTTAGCGAGTGGATGCAGCGTGCTCACGCATTCGCACGCCGCGCCAACCTCCGAGCCATCGACCCTCAGGCCATTGCGTCGTTTCAGAGCACTTTGCGGCTTTTCGTGGCTGCACACATAAAGTGTAAGGGTGTATGTGGGCATATATATATAGTACTTACGTTATGTGTTTGGCTGACTCAGGCACCATCCTCCGCCAACAGTGCCAGCGCCAGCAGTTGACGGGCCGTCAGCAGGAGCCCAGCCTTACAGCAGGGGTAGCGGAGAGGGTGACCGCAGCATCTGGGGCGTCAGCGTCACCAAGTGCACGGCCTGCAGGTAAAAAGAGTGCTCAAGCATGGACGCACCCACGCATCATGTCTTCGCGACGTATGTGCGTGTGTGTCTCCCCACTCTAGAGCGAGGCAGCGGGAGCATGTCACCATCCACCAAGACGGATCGGCTGCCTGGTATAAAGATGTCGCGACACGTAGCTATAGGCAGCCAGGCAAAGCCGCCTCACGCGTCATGACTGTGCATGAGTTGGCATGCAGGGCATAGCAAGACGGCCCAAGTAGAGCTGCGGATGGCGACTGGTGAGTGAGTCAGAAATACATACCCACGGGCATTCATGTATGTGTGTAGAAGTCTGTCTGTCTGTGTGTATGTAGGAGAGACAAGTAAAGGCTTTGTCGACATTCGTGACAAGCCCGTGACATACGAAGGTATTCGCCCACGCAAAGTTGCAGACAGGCAGCTAGAACAGATATATGGACCTATGTGCAGAGGCCGGCGACAGCTGGTGTGACAAGATCGCTTGAATTTCCAGCGAAAACGAGCTTTGGGATACATTTGAAGAGCACGTGGATTCGCTGCGGTCGATGATGATTGCGGGCTCCGACTATAGTGTACTCGACAGCCAGCGATTGTGTACATTGGCGTTTGACGCTGTGAAATACAGACTGCTCCGTAAGCTATCGTGCATCCATGCACACGCTGCCACGATTGATTGGTGGTTCTTGTCTGTGCTGCAGGTCTGCAGGAGGCCATGCCACCAGGGGAAACTCTAGACTTCTTCAGTGGGTGGCAATCCATCCATTTTTGCTTTACATTCCTCTCATTTTGCTCAGGTCATCAATGTTGACCGCGGCGTGATAAACAGTGTCATATCGCTGGCTACAATTTATATCCCGACGTCAGTGGAGACGAAGAGACACGCCCTGTATTCGTCATTACTGACTTCCAAAGCTCACCAACCCGTGGTAGCGGATGCATGCACTGAAAGATAGACAGACAGACAGACAGACAAAGAACAGATCCATCTCTCTGTCTCTGTGTGTGTGTGTGTGTGTCTGTGTGTGTCTGTGTGCGTCTGTGTGCGTGTGCAGGCGGCAATGCAGGGCTGCAACCGCATCCAGACACGGTTCCAACGACGGTAGATCCCCTGGTTCCAACGAGCATGCCCAGTCTTGTCATCCACCATCTATTCCGCCCTAAGGCTGGGCATGCCAGTCAGTCACGCGCACCCCTGTCACACTGTGCCCCATTCATTGATGTATCATGCGCGTACGTCTCTTGGATGGCTGTTGTCAGATGCTGGCCGGGACACTGAGCAGTACGCAGCGTGTATCCGTGAAATGGGGCTCCGGCGATAGCACGTCATGGACTGCTGTCTCCTCATCTCTCTCTCGATCGACGCCCATCGCCTCATCGCCCGCCCGCCTCATGGCCTTCTACGCTTCAAACAAATGGTAACGAAAGCCGGCCCCGACTTGTGGTAACGAAATGATATAGCAAGTGATATAGCGAGAAAAACGATACTCACTGATGCACAGCCGTTGATCCAAGTGCGCGTCTTGTGTTCTGTGTGCCTGCCCATCAGTGTCGTGGTGAAATGTGTGAAAAGTTTGTTTCTCGACAGCAGGATGGGCGCAGGTCACTGCCGCTGGTTTTGAGGGTGAGGAGAACGTGTCGTTTTGTCTCAACCAATTCGAAATCGATCATTGATGTGTGTGCATGCCCTGCAGCGACTTCTCTATCGAGCTTGCAGTGGTAGACGGTCGGGGTGTCGAGACCCTGCTGGGCAGCACTCTCGTGGAGCGTATGCATACGCGTGCCCGTCGGGTTTACCACTACCATCACCATCGAAGACATCGTGACCCGGCCAACAGACCAGGCAAGAGCAGCGCACGTGGTGTGTGAAATGATGCCTGAGACGGAGTAGGGATAGCAAGGTGTGACATGCACGGTTGGGCAACTTGGGCTGTCTGTCTGCCTGTCTGTCTGTCTGTCCGTCGGTATGTGGTCTAAGTCCATGGTTGGGGAAGGAATGCCTAGGCTGTTTCCGTCCGTTTGGTTTGATGGATTGCATTGGTTGATGGGCTGAAACGATGTCACGGCCGCTAGAAATTGGCGTGGCGCGTGTGTGTTTGCGTTGACGTGGACCGACCAACCAACAGACATAGAAAGAGGGAGCGAGGTGGGACAGGGAGAGAGAGGGAGAGGGCGAGGGCGGTCACAGACACACATGGCCTGGATGCTCTTGGGCCGTCTGAGTGAGTGTAAATGAATGGACGAATGCATGATCGGATGACTGTCTGACAGCGTCTGTCTGTCTGTCTGCATTGGGTGTGCAAGAAGCCGGAATTCACGACCACTGCATGGTGAGTGAGTGAGTGCGTTCACTTCAACGGGGGGGGGAAACTGTCATTAACCGTAACACTCGTCTGTGTGTCCGTGATACTCATACAAATACAGTCCCATCAGCACGCAGAGTCAAACAGGCTCAAGGGGAGGAGGGATCAATCCCCGCCCCATCAGCACACCCCAGTCCCGCAAACC
This sequence comes from Vitrella brassicaformis, assembly GCA_001179505.1. Classification (NCBI taxonomy): domain Eukaryota; family Vitrellaceae; genus Vitrella; species Vitrella brassicaformis. Next base: position 14,870 of record CDMY01000637.1, on the reverse strand, counting down.
CTCCCCTCCCTCCCCCACGCAGACAGAAGCTAGTCCGTTCACTTCAACACACACAACGAATCCATTCCCACACACAGAAAATATAGAATGATTACGATTAATGAATGACAAACACCCGGCCAGTGTCCGAACATTCAAGACAGACGGCATCCAAAGCCTTCAATCAACGCATGAGAAGGAAAGCTTCAGCAGACCCCTTCCCATCACGTACACAACTAAGTAGAGAAAGCAAGTCTGTCAACAGGCAAGGCAGTAAAGACGAAAAAGGGACACACACTGCATAGAGACAACAAGCCAGTGAAACAGTCGTACGTCATCACACACGTCCCATCGTCTTTGCAGCCGGCGAAATCAGTGGGGTCATCGTTCAGCTGTGCTTGATCATGTTGTCGCTGCTGATATCGGAGATGGGGTGTATGTATCGTGGCGAACTGCTGCCGGTGGGACCTCAGCATGGCCAGGCTGCGGTCCCACCACCAGCAGTACAACACAAAGCCCCCCATCCCAGGCGTGAGCAGCAAATCCATGATGCCACTTTGTGTACTCATCGGCAGACACGAAGACGGCCACACAAGGCTTACACATCCACGTGTATTCTCACAGACAGATACACAGACTCCCTCCCTCCCTCCTTCTCCAGTGAGCCCTCGCATTTCGCCCACATGCAGTCTGGCTTTGGCAACAGGCCCCTTTCGTACTCCGGCAGCAGATCCTCACTGCTCACAGCCGCTTTCCCACCCGCCACATACTGTACGGGCGTGTCTCCCAGCTCCTCCGGCCGTGTCCCCGACGCCTGTGTCTCCTCTTACCCCTCGCCGCCTTGCGCCGGTCGGTCGTCTTTTCTTGGTCAGCAGCACAGCCCTCGATGGCGGCTGTTGGGGGGTGCGCAAGGGGAGGGCAGGGGAGGGTTCCGTCAGCCGCTGCTGCTGCCATGGCCCTGTCAACGTTGACCTCGAAGTTGCTGACGAAGGAAGCCCTTGGCGTCCATCACGGCAGACGAGGAGGAAGCGCCACGACGACCAGTCCTGAAAAGGAAAGAGGTGGACAGCAGCAATCCGTTAGCTTGAAGTGTTTTTTCGTGTCAACCCGTGCCACCCATTCGATCGTCACCTGCTGCGCAGCTGCATCTTGCCGGTGCTGCCCACAGGTGCGTGCTGGCGCACCTTGGGCTCCTCCCATCCTCCCCGTCGCCCGCCTTGCGCTTCCTGCTCTTGTTGGCCTCTTCCGTATGTCTCGATGAGCTGCACAGCTCGCCCCTTCCTGGCCTGGGCGGCAGGGAGTCCAGCCACTTGCTGTCGCTGCCTTACTTGCCGTGTGCTGACGGAGGGGCCAGCTGGCAGGCCGGCAGGGGGGAGAGAGGGCTGGGAGGTCGCTGGCTGGTGTGGCTTCCTCAATGGATTGTGACGGAGGAAGAGGCTGAGAGTCCTGATGTGGCGGCGGGTCAGCACCCTTGTCTGTTGAGGCAGCAGCAGGGGCACTCTCCCGCCACTTCTGTGCTATCCTCTCGCAGAGGGTGCCGTGACGGCGCCTCGCGCACTCCTGGACTGACGCAGACACGCGAGGAGTGGCGCAGCGATACATACCTCAACAGAGCGGTGGACGCACGCCTGACCACCACACACACAACACGGTCAGCGAATGTGGAGGTGTATTGCGTGTGTGTGATATCTACGCACCTCCTGTAAGCATCGAGTGACCTCGTCGGATCAATCCCCTCCGCCTAGCAGTGCCTTCCGCAGCGCTGTCCTCAGCCCGCCGCCCTCGACGCCCCATTCACAGACCCGTTTGGTTGCAAGAGCGACGGAGGTTGGCCTCCTTCGGTGAGGAAATGGAGTGGAAGCGACCTGCAGGAAACACACAGGGCATCCATCGAAAATCGCCTTGTGACACCACATAGTACGTGTAGGTTCTTTCCTTACCGGTTGAACAGTCTCCAGCGCTCTTTGTGATCGTGCACCTCGGGGCACTCCCGCAGCCTCTGCGCCTCACGCAACACACACTCTGACCTGAGATGAATGGACAAATGGCGGCGCACACGACACACGAGATCCTGTATGCGTGTTACAACAAGTTTTCTGTGCCTTACGTGATGTGGTCCATCCAAGCGTCATTGACGACGTCGGGCAAGGGCAGCGTGCGCCTCTCCACGAATTTACGAGCCGTTGCCGTTGATCCGGCACACCAAATGGCCGCCGTCCGCGTGACTTTCCTCCTCGCTGCGTGCCTCACCGTCGCCGCACAGCAGTCGGGGAGTGGCCTGGACCCGAGCTTCAGTTATTTCAATCTTGACGGGTCAGAGTACCGCCCCGCAGCCAAGGACACGGCAACAGAGGGTTCGACGGGTTCGACCGCCCAGACGTCTGGCAGCAATGTCAGGGCTGCCGGCGATAACGACGACGACGACGAGGCTCTCCTGAACCGGTTGGCGGAGACGCTGCAGAAGGAAGCCGATTGTGACGCCGACAAAAAGTGAGCGGCTGTATAAAACAAGACTGACGGGCGCGTTTGAAATTGAACGGATTGGAATGATGTTTGTGATGGTGTGTCCTGACTGGCTGCAGGGCAGACGCAGGCGGCTGCAAGAGTGAGGATCGACCGACGCACTACCGTGCTTTATTCTTTTGTTCCCTCTGTGTGATGGCTGTCTTTCTCGATGCAGAGATAATCTCGGGCAATCCTGTCCTGAATGGACAGAATGGCGACATCCTCGCGGAGGGGAATCTGCTGGTGCAGGGAGGAGCGTTGATCGATGACGGCGTCACCACCACCGAACTCGTGGCCTTAAGGGAGTGCCACTGCGGGGACGAAACCGTCAGCCGCCGTGTTGTTGCCGGCGCCTTCGAGGTACGAGGCAGCGACCGACTCGCAGACGGCGAACAGGTGCCCTCATCGATGGCCGAGTGGAGCAACACTGATCGGTCGGCGGCGTATCAGGCGTTCCGACAGCTGCGTGTGCTCTCTGACGGCGATGCGCGGCTCGGTCTGGCAGCTGCTCAGGTCCAGAAGGTCTTCCCATCGGCAGTCAAGACGTTCGTGTCCCGGGCCAGTGACGAACAAGGTGGCGATGCGCAGAAGGGAGAGGGGCCTGCTGGCCAACTGACCATCGACATGACACAACTGCTCTACACACAAATGGCCGTCACTCAAGACCTTATCGACGACTATATCGACGAAAAGGAGCGACTGAACAAGACCAACAAGGGGATGGCCAAGAACATCGATAGCCTTACCGGGACAATGGCTGACGTTAACGACACGCTTGAGCGATTGAGGAAAGCCAATGAGACCGTGATGGATCGCATCACGCGGCTGGAGCAGGACAGTGGTGCCGATGAGCAGCGCCCGCTGGGTCCGATTGAGGCGCTGCGGAAGGTGGCTGTTGGGCAAGACCAGGCCAAGACGATTGAGGGCCTCAAGAAGGCCAATGGGGAGCTGAGGACGGCCAACGAGGATATGAACAAGGCCATGGACGGCTTAAGAAAGGCCAACGAGGCCATGCTGGATCGCATTGCTCGTCTGGAAGAGGGCGCCACTGCCGGTGATGAGTCGTCGGGCCGGATTGACTTTGTCAAAATGGCCGCTGCTCAAGACGACATCAAGGCCGACAAGAACCAGGCCGAGACGATTGAGGGCCTCAAGAAGGCCAACGAGGAGCTGAGGACGGGCAACCAGTCTATGAAGAAGACCATTGAAGAGCTTCTGGGTCGGGTCGGCCGCCTGGAGCAGAGCTTTGAGAAGCTCTTGCAGGGACTCATGGCTCCGTCGAGGAGGTCAGCGGGCAATGCGCCGGCCGTCCCAGGACGGAGAGGAGGAGCCATCCAGAAGATCGTGGAAGGCCTCATGGCGCCATAGGAAATTAGATAGCCGGGTGCATGTTCGTGGCTGTGCTGTGCCGTGCTGTGATGGTGGGGGGAATGGATGGATTGTATTTGTGACAGATGGGAGCAGTGAGTGGAGCGGTGCGTGTGGGCGTCATGTGTGTGTCTCTCTTTGTCCCTCGTGGGCGTGTGGTGAGTGAGGGGGAGCGTGCTGTCTTCTCTTGTAGTTCATTCTTCTTTCCTTCTTTCCTTGCTTCTAATCCCTTCGTTCCCTTGGTTCTTTTCGTGTGTCGTTCGTTGATTGGCGTGAGTGAGCGGACGAACGAGTGCGTTTACTGTACGTGTAGGTAGGTGTGTATGCTCAATTCATTCACTTCTGTGGCTGTGGGAGACTTGCACACATGGCACACGTCCCCACTTAATTCGACACTATGACACAGCCAGTTGAGTGAGTGGGTCAGTGAGTGGTGTCTTCACATTCTGCATCCCGCCCTCTGAATGGCGTCAAGCATCAAACGCCAGAAGGCATCCATATTCATGTCAGTCGGTGCACACGCCCACATTGGGCGTCTTGTGCGTCAGGCTGAACAAGTCAGACACCGGCTGCTCGGGCGGTTGCCAAAGTTTCATTCCGCCGAAGGGTTGGAGGCCGTCGCCGCCCTCATCGCCATCGGCCAGGGGCGGGCCGCACTCTGACTCGCCGTCTTCAACTGATGTGATGGACGGACACAACACAGAGGGAAGGGGGTGGCGTACATCGCCGTGTGTGCTGCGATGGTGTGTAGGCTGGCGTAGTTTGTAGAGGCAGTCGAGGAGGCCGGCCTCCAGACACTCACACCGACTGCAGCGCACCAACACACACCACACACAGCACACCATGCCCCTCTCCCCTCCCCGCCTCCCATGCGTACCGGTCGAAGATGAATACGATGCCGTTGAGCAGCACGCCAGCCGTCGGCAGCCGAAGCTCATGATCCTGTGGGTCGTGGCAGACACACAGACGTCATCCGCCAATAGGATGCGTCCGTGCCCACGTGCACATGGCTGCCCACCAAGTTGCATGCATGAGCTGGTCACAATGTGTTGACAGCGACATGCAGGCCATCCACACTCCTCTGCACGACACACACAGACAGCACAAGGGAGGGAGAGAGGGAGGGAGGGAGGGATGCAACGTGATGGGCTGCGTGAAGTGCTGTGGATACATCGATGTGTTGTGCTTCGGTGAAACATTTCCTCTTCATGTGATCAGGCCGGCCGTCCTGCACACTAAAGAAACGGAGGGATGCGCACACACATCTGGCCATGGAGACCGACCTGCAGGTCTCATGGCGCTCTCACCCGGGCAGCCAGATGTGCGAGGCCATGCATTCCAGTGCACATCTTCACTGTGTACCGCCGGCGTACCTCTCCTCTTCAGTATCTCACGATGAGGGTCTGACAACGGAAGTACGTACGGCCAGGTTTTTCGGCCAGGCAATGCGAGCTTCTCAGCTCGCGAAAGGAATCACACGAACACCTGATTGATGAAAATGCCTTTAATCTGCTCCTCATCTGCCTGTCTGTCAGTCTCTTGATTTTGACTGCATATCTCGTGTTGTGTGTACCCGTCGTCTGCACCGCCACTCACACGCCATCACTGACTGACCGACGTCGGGTGAGCGACAGACCACTCACGCGCCGATTGAGTGTGTTCATTTGTTCACACGGATGTGTGCAGGCGGCAGGTTCGATTTGTCACCTGCCCCACTGTATCGCTTCCCCATTGACAGCCGCTGCACGGCCGTTGAATCGTCACCAGCACACGTAAGGAGGCAGACGAGGCGCTCACACATCCCGTTTGCATGCCATTCTGTGTCGTTCATTCTAGATCTCACTCATGGCGTCTGACTCTGTTCCCTCTCTGTGGGCCCTCTCACTCAAGAAGGCCTCTCACATGCTCGATGACCCCTCCAGGCGGCCGGCACTCGTCACACAGATCGACAAGCAGCCGCCCACAGAGATCCCCAGAGGCGTCACCCTGCCGGCCGTCCTGCAACAGCGCATCGAGCGGGCCATTTACCCCGAGGATCTTCATGACCTCTTGGCCTTCGACATTCCGGACGTGGCGGGGGCCCTCAAGACGGCCCATGTGCTGGAACGATGCAGCGGCCACTGGAAGATGATCAAGGCCTTCATCCCCCTGGTCTTCATCCACCAGCTCACCCCCAATGCGACGCGGCCCCTCATGCTGTCGGCCGATTCGCTGCCCACCACTTCGGCATTCGATGAGCTGCCCCTCACAATAGCCATCTACAGCACATTCGGCCACTTGCTCAGCCACCGGGGGACCAGCCTGGAGCTGCAGCGAGCTGCCAACGGTGCCTATCGGATCGGCAATAAGGTGTTCCGTGTGGTGCCGTTGGATGAGCTGCCGGCCGATCATCCCTACCGCAGCACATACACGGACAGCGATCCCGTCATCCGCTATGAGGCCTGGCTCTTCCCATCCTTCACGGCATTCCTCATGTGGATGCTTCTGAAGTGGTGGTCTGATCACGAGGGAGTGGGAGAGAAGGAGGTGCTGCGGGCATTCACCGACCATCACGACCCCCGCTCCCAGAGGCTGGTGACAGCTGGCGAAATTCCCGAGCAGCTAGGCATCACAGCCGACTACCGGCGTGACGGCAGGGACCTCAATACAGCCGATCCGATCGACTGTCGTCATGTGATTGTGAGCGGCTTCCGCCCCACAGACACCATCGCTGTCTATCTGTGGGTGGGGTTGGGGAAAATCGGGCTGTGGACGACCGAGTCGGCTGCTGCTGGTGCGTCCGCCTCCCTCGATGAGCGTTTTCCCGTGTCGATGCCCCGGTGGCTCAGTGTGCTGAAGCGATTCGACCTGGAGAGTGACGTCATCGATCGGCGCTCGGTGCTGGTGTGACGCCTCAAGGCTCAAGGTCGGGCGGAGGGATGTGACGATGGGCCAGTGTGTGTCTGTTGAGACCACGGCTGAGTCCTCTGCTCTGTCCCTTCCTCCCTGCCGGCCTGCCTGCCTGCCTGCCCGACTGCTTTCGTGTTTCCCGCTCTTCAGTGAAGTCTTGTTGCTGTGTGGCCGTCTGAGGGCTTCTGTGGATTGTCCCTCTCCTCTCTCTCTCTTTCTGCCTCTCCACGTGTGTATGTGAGTGACTTGTTTTGTGGCTCGTGCGTGTCAGTTTTGTGAAACGCATACCAATTCTTTGACACGCACACGGTATTGCGTGGGTCTGCCGGTCTTTAGTAAATGTGAGTCATTCACTCATTCTTCATCCACACGTCCATCGATGCGTATCCAACGGACCGACCGATCCGACCGACCCGACTGACTGACTGACTGACAAAAACGCCCTCTTCCGTAACGTTTTATGGCGCGGGCCATCCATCCATCCATCAGAGAGCGAGACATAGATACACACCGACAGAGAGCCGCCCGCAGCACTGCACGGCGCAGCGCAGCAGCCGACTTATCAACATACATACAAACATATGCGCACGAAAGGCCGTAACTCTCTCTCTCTCTCTCTCTCTGTACACACCTGCACAAATACGGTTATCAATATATATTGTTAGCCCTAGCTGTTGTATCTAATCTGCACACAGACCGATGCCACACCACACCACACCACCCCAGATCTGCAGAGGGGAAACCGACCGACAAACAGAGAGGGGAGTGGGGACAGTCATGAAGACACCGCTAACGCGCGTATAGACACCCTCCCATCCATCCACTGCATGTGAGTGTGCGCGTGCGGCCACGGACGGACAGATAGATAGATAACACCCACACTCACACCCACACCCACACAGCACGTTTATTTCCTTCCTCCATCCATCCATCCATCCATGTCTCACGTCTCACGTCTCAGGATCATGTTTCATGTACGTATGTGTCGGTCCATAAATAGATACACATATCATACGTATCCGGCCCTACATATCTACGTGCTCCGCCTGCGCGCAGGCAATACATATAATACCATCCAATACAATACAATGCAATATAGACAGACAGGCAGGCAGGCAGGCAGCTAGTACACAAGAAAGAAAAGAAACAGCGCACAAACCGTCTGTCTGTCTGAATATCTGTCTGAATGTCTGTCTGTCTGTCTGTCTGTGTATGCGTATGTATGTATGTATATATGTACACCCGACCCAACCGATCACCTCACCCGCCCGGTGTCTTGCCCTTCCCCTTGCCCACCCACTTGCCCTTCCCCTTGCCCATCCACTTGCCCTGCCTGCCCTTTCCTTTCCACCCGCCCTTCCCCTTGCCCCTCCCCTTGCCCTTGTTGTTGTTGTTGTTGTTGTTACGCCTCCTCGTGGGTGTGTCTGTGTCTGCAGAGCACTCCTTCGGCCCGCTGATGGTCTCAAGCGCACCCTCTGCGTTGGGCTTGACGCTGCCGGCCGTGTGCTTCAGCCTGTGCACACACACACGAAACACAGAATGGATGGATGGAGACACATGTGGGTTGGTTGATTCGAGTGGTCCGTCGTCCTGTGCTTACACGCAGTTGTCGGCCTGTTTGCCCACCCTCTCCCTCATGCCGACAATGAACGTCCAGAAGAGACACTCACGCATTTGGCGGCAGGCCGCCTGACACGCGTCGGCAGACGGCACATCGGCAAGTGCACGGGCGATGTCCCCAGTGAAGTAGACATTTCTCGCGGAGCACTTGCTGCTGCTCTTGCTGCTGCTGCTGGGGCTGGGGCTGCCGCTCTTGGTGGTGTTGTCCGATGCGCCAACGGCCAGCTTGGCTGCGTCTTCGCCATTGGGCCACTCGTCGGCCCGCTGGGCATGGCCAAAGGGCAGGCCCGAGAGGGGGCTGTTGTCAAAACCGTGATGCTGGCTCCCCTGCTCGGCAATGCCGCGGTAGCCCATCGCGGCGTTGGTGTTTGTGTCGGGGAGGATCTTCTCCTCGCCGTCGTCGGGCTTGCTGCCCGCCGGATGCATCATCCCCTCCTCCCTCCCCTCCAGCTGCATCACAGGCATCTCCTGCAGGCGCTTCAGCGCCTCGGACCTCAGCCACTTCCACTGCCTGCTCTCGCCACACACACGCGGGCCCATGGTGACGCCAGCCTTGCGGACGAACTGAGAGGGCGTCACGCGGAGCTGGCTGCTGGTGTCTGCCATCCGGCGCAGAGTGCTCTCGGTGGAGAGGTCGGCTGATGTGCCTGTGGGTGTGGCGCTGGTGATGTGCTTGAGCCAGCAGTTCATGGCGGAGAGGGGCTCTGTGTGGACATAGCTGAAGGCGTCGCAGGGGGGGTCGGTCTGGTGGACGCACTCCTGCTGGCACAGGTAGACGGACGGCACGAAGTCGAGCCACTTGACGTCGTAGTCGGGCAAGTCGACGTCGTCCAAGACGCAATCAGCATGGTCAATCTCGCCCTCTGCATAAACACACACACACACAAAAATTGCTATAGAGGGGAGAGAGAGAGAGAGAGAGACACGGCCCTCCCCCCGCCAGCACACCGAATGGCTCAGCGACGGGCGAAGGTTTGTGAAAGAGAAAGGCCCTCTCGAGTGTGACATTGGTGCCGTCATCGAAGGTCACAGTCATGTCGGTCCACGCATCAAGCGGCACCTCGATGCCCTTGCTCGTGCGGTGGGTGGCCGTGCCTGCGGGGTAGGTCTTGTGTGGCGGGGCAGGTGAGGGCGGCGGCTGGTCCATCGACACGGCGCACGACATGAAGATGTCCTGGATGTCTGTGATGATGCACGCCAGTGGGCCGATGGTGATGCCGTTGGGCCTCGCCAGCCCGTTGTTGGAGAGGAACCTCCTGCCGCCGATGACCACCCTCTGGTCGTGGTCCACATTCCCTCGCCACGGCGTCACGTCCCATACCTGTAGACCCACACACCCACACACAGTGTACCTGCTCTCTCTCTCTCTCTCTCTCTCTCTGCGTACCACAGGCTCATGCCCGTCGTCTGCCTCTGCGTCATGGTCGTGGTGGTGGTGCTCCTCCTTCGGTGTGAGCACGGTGAGCCGGTTGCCGCTGAAGTCCAGGCCTAAGAGCTGACAGCCGGGGCCGTACTCCAGGCCGAGGGCCTTGAGCTGGTTGCTCAACACAGACACCGCAACCGACGGGGCGAAGCCATCCCCTGCGTCGGACGCCGTACGATGCACACTGATACACACAAAACACCATACAACACAGAGAGATGTCCGTCTGGGTGGTGGGTGTCTCTTCTCTGACCGAAAGACTTTCTGGTTCCATTGGGCTGCGACGAGGTCGCCTCGCAGCTGGCCGCCGAAGCAAGCACCTGCAAAGCCATGCCCCACACACAAGCGCACGATGCGCAAACACCGACAGACACAATGGCTGGCTGGCTGGCTGGCTGTTGTGGCCACCATACCTCTGAACTCGGTGATTCCGTTGGTGGACGAGTCGATGTGGTAGCCCTGCTGGTAGCGAGCCGGATTGGGCGGGTCGGAGGCAGCGTAAAAGTACCACTGACGGGGGTCGCTCTGCGCCCTGTTGGGGTTGGGGTACCCGTGATATGTGCGGCCCGTCAGAGGACCGTATATCTGCCACACACACACAGGCGCAAACCAACATACCAACCACGATGCACATGAGTGTGCGGGCGATGAGCTCACTCACTGACTCACTCTGTCGGACGAGTATGAGGGCACTTGTCTGGGTTGGCATTCGGGCCACCCCAAGCCGCACTCGATGGTGGCGGGGTCCCTGCCCGTCTTCTTGGCCGTCGCCTGGGCGGCCGCCACGCGGCTGCGAAAGACGTCCACACCTGCGTTGTCGAACCGCTTACCCAGACCCTCAGACGCACCATTCGCCGAGCACCAGATGTCACCTGCATACACACACACACACACACAGAGAGAGAGAGAGGTACTTTTGTGTGGGTGGGTGAGTGAGTGGATGGGTGGGGTCGTGATCGACCTTTTGTGGTGACAACGGGCTCCCAGCTGTTGTGGAACCCCGCGGCGTGCCAGTCGACGCCTCTGGTTTTGGGGCTGATGTCGAACAGACTGGCGTTGCGCTGGTCGTTGGGCGCCGGCTTGCCCGCCAGCCCCTTGTGGCGCGTGTAGACGGTGTCCTTGTAGTCGTACATGACGTAGCCGTTGAAGTCGGGCCGCCTTATCTCGGCCTGATCGATGGATGAATGGATGACACCACCCACAGTCAGACAGCTGTATGCGTGTTCATGTTTAAACCCACACCCACCCACAGGCCACTGACTGACCTTGCCGATGGCTCCTGAGAGAGGGCTCTCCTCAATCATGCCGAAGAAGCACTCGGCCGGCCCGCCGTTGGTGACGCTTCCCTGGCCCCAATACATGGTCCCGTTGAAGTCGAAATCCATCCCGTTGACACACACGTCCCCATTGCTGCACGGCAAATTGCTCAGCACCGGCTGCACAGCCGGCGGCTGCTCGTCCCCCTCCGGCCGCAGCGTGATCCTGCTGATCCGCCCGATGAAGCCCAGCCCCTCCTTGAGCACCCGGTCGCACCCGTGGCCCTTGGCGTAGATGTCGGCGTGTGCCACGTAGAGGTGGGGAGCGTTGGGGTCCGAGTAGGGGTCGATTCGTATGCCGAGGATGCTATGCTCGTCGCCGTAGACATCCTTGAGAGCCCGGATGGTGGAGTGACTCCGGACGGTGAGGGGGGCGGCGTCCGGGCCGTTGTACTGGTGCGCCAGCTGGACCACATGGATGAGGCCCGAGACGGTGCCGACGTAGAGGTTGCCGTCGGGGCCCATCGTGGCGGCGGTGGGGCCGCCCTCGATGGGGAAATCGAAAGGAGGGTACCATGCTATCTTGGGCAGCGGCTTGGACGGACCTGGGCCATCTGCATGCAGCACACATAGAATGTGTGTGTGGGAGAGACGGGCGGGTGCACGGGGGCGTACCATACCGTACCATTGCCCTTTGCGAGTTTGTCAGAGAAGGTGAATGTGGCTGTGTTGGACTCGTCGTCGCCGATCTTCACCGCCACCCCCACCCTCACGTCCCCCCTCTCCCCCTGCTGCATGGTCATCGCCCCACCACCCACGCCCTTCAGCGGCACCTCAATCGTCAGCCGGTCGTGCGCCACGCCCTCGGGCGTGATCACATCGTCACCCCACTTGACCACCACACCCCTGCCGGGCGCCTCCGTCTTGAGCAGCGCGTTGCCATACACCTGGATCATGGCCGTAGGGGCGCCCCCTCCCTCTGGCTGTCTGGATGGCGGATGCGGGAGTGCCTGTGGATCGATCTTGTTGATGAACGGCTTGGCTGTCGATGTGTCGTGGAAGACCAGCACATTGGGATTCAGGTGGGGGAGGGAGGGGGCAGCGGCGGGGGCGGCTAGGTGCTTCAAGTCATGGTTGCTGCTGGTGCCGTGCTTGGCCAGCCACTCAGACCGAAAGAGGGGAAAGGGATCGCCGTTGACCAGCAGCTATACCACACCACACACAGAGAGATAGACAGTGGGAGATGAAGCCATGGGAGTGTCTGTCTGACTGTGTGTGTGCATCCCTTTCTCACCCTGAGTGCGGTAGTGGGCTGCTCGACGGCGAACCTGACCTCCAAGTCAACCACCTCGTCAGCCTTGTACGCGTTGCCCCGGATCTTGTGCTCGCCGCGCTCGTTGTGCAGCAGCACGTGCCCGCCCACACGGACGCTGCCCACCACACCCTCGCCGCCCCACGCATTGAGGATGACATGGTCGTCCTCCTCGTCAAGGGCACCCTGCTGCTGGTTCATGAGCCGCTGCATCGGGCGGTGGGATGAGGCGCGCCTTGCCGCCTGCAGGTACCTCCACGGCACTCTGGCCGTCGCCCGGACCATGACACCCTTGTCGTATGTAGAGCCCTCACCGCCGATGAAGGGCCGGCCATTGGGGGCGTTCTGATCACACACACATCACATCATGATGCCGATCGGCATCACGCTTGCGCCCGTCTGTGTGCTGTCTCTGCGGTCGATCGATAAGCGGCCAACCTGCTGACCTACCTGTATGGGCACTTCAAAGTACTTGACGAGTGTGGGTGTGGGCGGAGTGACGGCCATGGCGCTGGCGAGTGGGGGCGGGAGGGACTTGACGGACGCTGGCGACGACACAAAGACCGGCTTGGGCAAGTCACCCTGGTTGGCGTTGAGCAGGCTCTTCAGAGTGGTGCCGTTGTCTACCGGCTCATACAGAGATATCTGCACACACACAACACACAACACGCAATGAGGCGAGAAATCTCCCCCATGTTTGCGTGTGTGGGGTCACCTTCGGCCCGGGGATCTGTCTGGTGGTGACCACGTGCATCAAGGCCGAGTCGGTGATGGCCTTGCCCTCGTTATCCCATATGGTCAGCATCGCAATGTGGCTGCCCAGCCCCAACGTCACATTGACATTGCTGCCGTCCCTCTCCCCGCTCGCCCACACCTTCACCGGCGGCTGTGTTTGGTCGGCAGCGAGGTTGGGGTGCTGGTGCACGCGCCACTGGTACTTGGTCACGCGAAAGCGGGCGTTGCTGTCCTGCTCGTGCGTGTGTGACCGCTCGGCCTTGAGCTCGACCGTCTTGGTGGGCGTCTTGCCGTTGGGGTCGTCCGGCAGCACTGTCACCTGCGGCACGTCGATGACGGGATGAAGGTGCACGTGGTCCAACACGGTGCCCGAGAAGCAGCCGATGGCGGCGGAGGAGGCCCTGCCGATGACGGCCAGGCACCCCTTGTGGGTGCCCTTGGTCGGCCCGCCGAAGAAGACACGCACTGGCGTCTTCCCTACCCCCAGGTGCAGGCCGTCTGCATGACCCACACCATCACTCGCGTCGACATCCATGGGTGACACTGAGGGAAAGGACACCTAAATGCACGCAGGCAGTATGGATGGGAGAGGGTGAGAAGGGTCAGTCAGTAAAGAGCCACATATATGTTCGTACGTCGCTCGCCCAGCCCACCTTGAAGACATCCGAGTCGCCCCAGAAGACGACATTTGCCGTCTCGCCCTTGTTCTTGCCCTCAGCAGTGGTATTCTCCGTCGCCTCGACGTCGATGTCCAGGATGCTCTCAATGCCGTGGCCGTGGGAGAAGTCCTCGCCCGGCAGCGTGAAGCCCACAAAGGTGCTGGCCGGCACAGACACGTCAAACGCCATTTTGTCGCCCGCCGCTCGCGTGTCGGCCAGCAATGGCACCTGCACCACTGTCCGCCCGTCAGTCTGCCGCTCCTCGTCGGCATAGAAGGATGACACGCTGCCCTCCGACGGGTAAGCCGTCCCCACCAGTGCAGCCACAGCCGTGAAGCCAACAGAACGGGCAGATTTCTGTGGTTTCCACATGGTCACGTGCAGCGTCTGTGGCGCGTTTGGCTGCAGCAGGAGGGCGGCGGGCAGCTGTGCACCACGCCCCGCGTCATCGGGGCTGAGCTCCACTGCAAAGAGGCCCTTGTCCTTGCCCTCCAGAGTGACGTAGATGGGCAGCGGGACGCTCTCCTTATTCTCAATGGTCACCTGCTGCCTCCGCCACTCTCTCCCGGCCTCCTCGACGTCGCCATTGGTCGGCCGGAAGCGCAGAAAGGGCGTCGACTCGATGTGCACCAGCCTGTCGGGCGCCATCTCCACTCGCATCACGTTGGCCTTCTCTTCCTCCCCCTGTGTGTCAGCGAGTCGCCGGGCCCGCCGCCTTCTCGGTGGGTGGCCGCCGTAAGTGTGTCGGGGTGGATGGAGCCCCGCTGCCGACGCCTGGTGGCTTGTGGCGTCGAGAGAGAGGGGCCTGCCGCTGACTGTCGGTGCCGCAGGGGCAGAGAGCAAGCTTGTGCAGATGGCGACCAGACAGGGAAGGCCGCCGAGGAAGGGGCGCCGAGGAAGGGGCGCAGCCGCCATGGCTGCTCTCGATGAAGGCTTTGCCATGCGCCGACCAACCGGCCTCTGCGGACCTCTGCGGACTGTACTATTATTTTTACCACACTGGAGTTTTACAGTGAGCTCGCAAAAACCTCACAGTTTTTTCCGAGTCCACCGCGGGACATCCTTCCTGTTCTTCGTCAAGATGGGCGAGTCCCACAGCGTTCTCGCGGACAGGGTCAATGCGG
>CDMY01000636.1:18584-37885 GCA_001179505.1 Vitrella brassicaformis | reverse complement strand
GGGGCCTGTGAGGGATGTGTGCGTGAGGCGGACATGGAGCACAAGCGGCCCCCCAAGCAGCAGAAGGCCGGCGAGCAAGAGGTCAAGAGGGAGGGTGCGGCGGCAACGGCGGTGCAGACGGGTGTGTTGTGTCGATCAAGGGCAAAGGTGGCGGTGCCGGGGGTTCAGGTGGCGCTGATGGGGCAGGTGCTCAACGAGATCCGCCGGCAGGTGTTCGCTCTTACGTGTGAGGAAGACAGCGGGCAGGGACCAGTGCCGGAGCGCCTCTCACCCCGACACCACCCCCAATCAGCCGTCGGCAAAGACAAAGGCAAGGACACAAGCATCCTCTTCCCCCCTCTTGGCAGTGAGACCCCTCACACGCCCATCGGCACCCGCCCCCAGTGGCAAGAAGGAGAGGCGCTTCCCCGCCAGAGAATCGCTGTCCACATTTTATATTGTGAAGGATTAGTACGTGTCCCTCTCACGCCACAGCTGCCCCTGCTCACGTCACCCACCCCATCCAAGCGGCTGACCAGCCGTCAGTAGGACGAGGAAGACACCCCGCGGCCGCTGAGACACTTGGGTGAGAGGTGCAGCACACACGCATGGTTGCACCAAGAGATGAGAGACACGGCCGTCCCTCGATGTCTGTGTGTTGTCTGTCGTCAGGCCAACCAGGTCGCCGCAGCAGCACAGCCCCCCCTGCCCCGCCTGCGCAGACACAGACTGATCGTGGTAAGCCACCCATCACATCCCCCTCTCAATCCATTCATTTCGGTGATTGCCATATCCCCTCTCCCCCTCTCTCCTTGTGCTGGTCTGTCCGTGTTACTCAGAGGCCTCCAGACAAGAAGTAAAAAGGCCATCGCTGAGCAGCACCCAACAGCCATGGCGACCGGTACCCAGCAGGCCTACCTGTTTAGAGACGCTCGGAAGTTCGGGCAGTGGCCGACGGCGAGGAAAGGCAGGATGGCGCGTCTGCGGCACTGTAAGGAGGACACATGGATAGCCATGCAGCCAGCCAGCACACAGACAGACAGACAGACGGACAGACGGACAGACGGGGCAAGAGGGAGGGCGGGGCGCCGAAAGGCCGTTCTCACTGCATGCTCGTTTCTTCTCCGTCATTGTGTGTCCTCTCTTGCCGTCTGTGATGACTGACTGCAGTGCTCAGCCGCATGACGCGCCGGAGCCTCGAGATGGACCTGCTCAAGCTTCTGGAGAACCACCACTACCTTTGCGGTACGCCGCCACGATGATGTGATGAAAGTGGTCATCGTTCATGTGCCTCTGAATGCTTTCCTTGTAGAGAGGGCGGTCATGGCTGAGGTGTACCATCGCAGGAGCGGCCGCCCATTTGAGGAGCAGCGCGAGAAGCTGGTCAGCCCTATCTATCCGGGACTTACTGACTGACATCCACAGACACGCTGATCAGTGGATGTGTGTGTATCCTGGTGTTCGATGCCTTCTCTGTCTGGCTTGTGCAGCTGGCGGCCGAGAGGGAGGTGCAGGAGCTGCGCCGTCAGCTGGAGGAGCTGCGCGCCCGGCAGCAGCAGCAGCAGCAGGTAGGCATGGCTGCACCATGTGTGCAGGGCGGGAGGGATCGGCAGGCACTTACTGTGATTGACGCAGTCATTGTCATTCGATGTCTGTCTGTGTGTTGTCTGTCGTCAGGCCGCTCAGGTGATGGAATCGTTTACACGGAAGCATGGGCGACCAGCACGTCTGATCTACAGTCGGTATGGATTTGCACACGCAAAGACACAAGCGATCGCAGAAACACATGCGCACCATACGGCATGGATGATGGCCGCTCAGGTCCCCCCAGCCGCCCCTGTCCAGCAGCCCCCTGCTGCCGCCGTCCCTCCCCTCCCTCCCCACTACCCACACCCCCACCCACACCCCGTCCCCAGCCCCATACTCCCTCCCCACCACTCACCCCCATATCCCCGCCCCGCACACATACTCCCTCCCGACCCGACCCCACCCGCCGCCCCGCCGTCGCGGCCTCCGTTTGACCATAACGCCCACAGAATGCCGCCACAGGGGTGGGTTACTGATTGACACTCACGACAGACACCACAAGCTGGGCTGTCTGTCGTTCATGCCCCTACATCTCTGTCTGTCTGTCTGTCTGTCTGTGTACCAGTCCGTGTTTCCACCATCCGCCCAACTTCGCCATGAGCGGATATTGGCCGCCCAACTTCCCACCCCCGCCACAGCTGCTGCCCTCCCCCTCACCCCAGCACTACCAGCACCCGGTGCGGGACCGGCTGCAGCAAGTGCGTCAGCAAGTGCGTGCCGAGCTGCAGAACCCCCAGCGGCGGGTGTGTCGGCATCGGTGCCTACGTTTTATATCTTGACGTCCCTTTTGGAGAAGGAGAGGCGCTTCCAATCGCTGTCCACATTTTATATTGTGAAGGATTCATACCACGTGTCCCTCTCACGCCACAGCTGCCCCTGCTCACGTCACCCACCCCATCCGCCGGCCTGGACACTCTGGTGAGAGGTACAGCACACACACTTTGGTGGATGCACAAAGAGATGACAGACACGGAAACAACCCACTTTCTCTGTCCTTCACACGCCTCAGATACTTCGTCAGATACCTGGTTCTTTGAGAGAGCACCGCCAGCGAGCTGCGGGTGAGCAAGTGCTGACGCGCGAGTGGCTGTCAGTCTTCGTGCCACTCTTATCGAGGATAGCATAACTGCAGCAGATAGGTGAGCGCCTGTGTGCACGGTTGCGCTGCTTAGCAGCGGGTCAGCGAGGGCACAAACCGCCATATTATGTCTCACAGGTGTTTGTGTGTCTGTCGGTGCTTTGCAGCGGTGTTGTACCTGACTGAGTGAGTGAGCCTCGGGCGGATCGCAACCATGCAGCCCTCGCATGTGCCTCCGCCACCAGGATATGACGACTACGAACCCAACCCAGGATATGACGACTCGATCGCGTCTGTGACGGACGCGAGCCGTTTGGTGGTCTTGTCGGCGGGTCGGCCCGAGCAGCACCATCAGCATGGCGACCGACACCCAGGAGGTCTACCTGTTTAGGGAGGCCTGCAACTTCGGCCAGTGGCCGACGGCGAGGGACGACAGGATGGCGCGTCTGCGGCAGTGTAAGGAGGACACATGGATAGCCATGCAGCCAGCCAGTACACAGACAGACACTAGACGGACGGACAGACGGATAGACGGGGCAAGAGGGAGGGCGCGGCGCCGAAAGGCCGTTCTCACTGCATCCTCGTTTGTTCTCCGTCATTGTGTGTCCTCTCTTGGTTTCTGTGATGACTGACTGCAGTGCTCGACCGCATGACGCGCCCGGACCTTGAGGTGGACCTGCTCAAGCTTCTGGAGAACCACCAATACCTTTGCGGTACGCCGCCACGATGATGTGATGGAAGGGGTCATCGTTCATGCGCCTCTGAATGCTTTCCTTG
Organism: Vitrella brassicaformis; assembly: GCA_001179505.1. Taxonomy (NCBI): domain Eukaryota; family Vitrellaceae; genus Vitrella; species Vitrella brassicaformis. Next base: position 34,464 of record CDMY01000636.1, on the reverse strand, counting down.
TAGAGAGGGTGGTCATGGCTGAGGAGTATCCGCGGACGGGCACCTCCGAGCAGCACCCAACATCGCTTTTTCCGAGCAGCACCCAAAAGCCATGGCGACCGGTACCCAGCAGGCCTACCTGTTTAGAGACGCTCGAAAGTTCGGGCAGTGGCCGACGGCGAGGAAAGACAGGATGGCGCGTCTGCGGCAGTGTAAGGAGGACACATGGATAGCCATGCAGCCAGCCAGTAAACAGACAGACACTAGACGGACGGACAGACGGGGCAAGAGGGAGGGCGGGGCGCCGAAAGGCCGTTCTCACTGCATGCTCGTTTCTTCTCCGTCATTGTGTGTCCTCTCTTGCCGTCTGTGATGACTGACTGCAGTGCTCAGCCGCATGACGCGCCGGAGCCTCGAGATGGACCTGCTCAAGCTTCTGGAGAACCACCACTACTTGGGAGGTACGCCGCCACGATGATGTGATGGAAGGGGTCATCGTTCATGTGCCTCTGAATGCTTTCCTTGCAGGGAAGCTGCTGAAGGCTGAGGAGTCCTGGCGGAGGGCCGGCGACCGATTTGCAGTGCAGCGCACACGGCTGGTCAGCCCTATTGCCATGCACCACACCACACAATCACATGCACGTGCACATGACTTACTTCCACACACAGTACTTACTGTGCAGCCATGACCGAACTGTTCACACACACCACACCACCGTAGACACTGGCTGCATTCATTGAGTCGATGACTGAATCAATCGACTGACTGACCGACTGAGGTGCTTGGTGTGTCTATCTCGGTGTGTCCATCCAGCTGTCTGTCTGCCTTCCTGTCTCTCTCTCTCTCTCTCTCTCTGTCTCTGTCTGCACATTTTTCCTTTTGTGTTCGTTCGCCTGGCTGGCCGGCCGTTTCGTACCCTCTTGGATGTCATATATTATATGATGGATGGCGGCGGCACGTGGAGGTCCGAGGGGGCGGGGGCTGCCCACGCCACGAGGTGAGGTGAATGACAAGCGCACCAAGTCGCGAACACGCACACACATCCAGGGCAGAAACCAAACACAGCCTTGCTCTCTCTCTCTCTCTCTGTGTGTGTGTGTGTGTGTGTGTGTCCACAGGACGCGGTGGCCCATCCCCCTTTTAGAGGACACACAAGACAGACATCGACATCCGTGACCTCTGTGTGCTGTCTGTGAGTGGCCGGCAATCCCTGATGGTGTGACGCGTGTACTTGAGCTTTTCTCGATGGAATGCCTGGATGGGCGAGGGGTCGTTTGCATGTCGGGCGGCGTTGCATTCAGGCTTCAGCGTGTCAAGTCATCTCGACGCTTGGGGGGGCGTCGAGATGACTTGACGCGAGAAGGCCTGACGTGCAAACACCCCTAATGCCGTGTCTGTGTGTCGGGGGGCCGTCCATCGAGCCAGGGTCACCGTCAACAGACACTGACTCCGTTTTGGCCATGTTTTGGCCTTTTTTGGATGCCACCAATCTTGGTCGCCCGGCTGTGCCTTTTCCCTTTTGTTGCCTGATCCAGCCTCCCCTTGCATGATTACCGATGCACAACTGTGGTGCCGAACAGCCACACATGGGAGAACATTTGTCTAGCATTTCGGTCCATTGCCTGCAAATCGGTGGGTGCATTTGTCTGAATGTGTGAAGAATGGCGTGCACACGTCAAGTCGAACAACTGAGGAGCGGGCCAGGGGGCGGGGGGGGGGGATTTTTCCTGTGAGTGTCTATCTGCCTTTATTGCCGGCTCAGCTCATCAGTGGGGGGACGATGAGATGCCTGATGATGAGTGGCCGGAGCCAGTGAGTGCTGGCACGGCGGGAGGACAGGCAATCGGTGCCTACATTTTATATCTTGACGTCCCTTTTGCAATGTCTCCCGTGTTCCATGTGCGCGTGTGCACTTACACAGGGATGGATGGATTGAGGGATCTGACGGCGTTGCATGTCTGAAGGGACCAATGCATGAGCTTTAAATGGCGGTGCGTGAGATCGACAGTCAGAGGGATGTGCGTTGATTAAATGCACACGATTGACTCAAGTGAACTCCGTCTGATATGATGAACGTGTCTGGACCCTTTCCCAGGTGACACAGTAGTCAGTCAGTAGAGCAGCGCAGCAGTCACACAAGCTGTGCGTGCTGCACACAAATGCCCCTGCCCCTGCCCATGCCCCTCCCCGATCTGATCTCCCCGGCCAGTCAGTCACCCAAGGCCAGACGAACACCACAGGTCAGGCTAATCCAGTCAGTCAGCCAAGTGAGTCCCTCCCTCACAGCCGCTTTGGCCGGCCATTCACAATCACACAAACGCCTTACATTACCCACCCCACATATGTGCAGCCAAGTCCAGTCACAATCGCCCCTCTCCTCTCTCTTGCAGGCCACCTGAGGCAGAGGTCCCTCGGCGTCACGTTACACCTCCCTCCCTTTGCTGAAGCAGTCTTCTCATGCAGGGTGTTACGGTTAATGGAAGTTTCTTTCTCTTCTCTCGTCTTCTCATGCAGCCAGGTGGCCATCACGCCTCCTGCCCAGCAGCAGACGGTGAGGGAGAGAGCACCGGCTGTGATCCAGAAGATGCGGTTGAGTGCCCCGCGCCCCTTGTCCAGAAGTCCATTCGCTCGGGCGAGGGCTCTCTCAGTGGCCTGGAATTGCTCCTCGAGAGCCAGAATGGCCTCGTCCCTCTGCTGCAGTGCCTCTGTCGTGTTGTCAAGATCCTCCGTGAGTCGTTCCACCTGCTCGTGAAAGGCCGTGATGGCGGCGGTCTTGTTCTGCAGATCCGCGGCGGCTGTCGCCAGCTGCTCCACCAGCAGCACGTTTGCCGCCTCTGCCTCACCAATCAGTGCGTCCTTGTTCACAATCTGCTGCTGCAGGGTCTTGATGGTCGTCTCCTGAGTGGCTAGGTGCTCGCGGTTGATGTGGCTGCTGGCGAGAACGAGGACCATCAGGCCCAGCAGGCCCAGCAGGCAGTTAATCGCCGTGAGGGCATAGATGACGGTGCGCTTGGCCATCTTCTCCGCCTGGATGAGCTGATCACCGGCCTCCTCCAGAGTCATGACGCGGAGGCCGCGGGGGGAGCCCAATAGCATCATCTCGCCTGACGAATCAATGAGATGGGACAAATAGCAACGGCGATGAATCCATTTCAACTGATATCATCCGGATCTGCTTGGGTGGTGCATTCTCACCCGCCTTCGGTCACCTGTCTTCGCTTGCCAGATCTGCACGCGATCTCCTTCGGATCTCAGCTCGCATTCATTCCAGGGGCGGCAGGTGAGGTGTGGAGAATGCAGGTACAGCTTACAAGGTCTCTCAGCTTATCGTACCAGACATTAATCTCAATGCATGCTTGTCTGTCAACCACTTAGAACGCCGAGGCCTCTAGACAACTCCGTCCGAGGGAGGCTCACTCACTTACATAGTCAACAGTGGACACTAGACTGACCACACTACCATAAAATAGAAACGTCCGTATGCCTATCCTACCATACCATCAAGCCACCCACATACCCATGCGATGTGATGCGTCGCGTCAGTCACTTCTTGGGTTTGGTCTTGTCTTTGGTCTCGATGTACTTGCGGGGCACCTTGAACTCGGTGGTGAGCAGCTCCGCCACCTGCTTGGCCGCGCTGCCCTGCACCATGACGGCAGTGCCGCCCTTGTCGCCCTTGCCGGGCAGCTCGTATGTGCTGCTGCTGCAGGCCAGCTTCCTGGACAGATACTCAGCCACGGCCTGCTCGTCCAAGTGGTAGGTGGCCAGGTGCAGGACGTGGGTCGTGTGCTTGCGGCCGCCAGACCGGTCCTCAACAGACACCTCTATCTTGCTTATCGGACCCTTCTTGATACTCACTGGGTCAACTGCACACCACACACGCACAGAGAGAGAGAGAGAGAATGGACACATTAGAGGCAAAAGTGTGAACTCGTGTGTTGTGTTGACTGACCTGCATGGTCTTTGCCCGGGTGTACGACACAGAAGTAGTCGTCGAGGTTGTTCTGCACCTTCTTCCACAGCTCGGCCTTGGCCACCTCGGTGCCGTCCTGACCCTTCATGCCAGCCGCTGACGCCAGGATTGCGTCCAGCACCACACTCTTGCCCTTGTCGCCCTCCGCCGGCAGGCGCTCGCTGACGTACTTGTTGACGGCCTCGCGGCACTCCTGGATGGTGAAGAAACGCTCCTTGCCCGTCTTGATGCCCGCCGCCGCAAACACCGGCTGCACACGCTGACCGGGCTTGTAGAACTCCAACACCTGCACCATATCGCCGGTGGTATTCGCATTGCCGGCGCTGCTGCTGCTGGGGCCCTGCTGTTGCTGAGATGAAGATGAGCTGCTGGCGGCTGCGGCTGCTGATGGTTTGGGTCGCTCGGGGGCTGGTGTGTATGCGGTGACCTGGGGGTGCTGCTTGTTGATGCCGGTGATGATCTGGTTGCCGCGCTGCTCCTTGGTGGTGAGCAGCTTGGCCTTGGCCGCATGGGTGAACAGCTTGGGCACCTTCTTGTGAGAGGACCGCTTGACGTCCAGGGGCGGGGGGGCAAGGAGGAAGGCCTTGACGGCCTCGTCGGCGATGCCAGTCTTCTCGAGCGCCTCGATGAGCACCTTGTGTCGCGCCACTCGGTCGGCGGCGGCGAGCATGAGGCTGTAGATGGCGCTTGCATCGAGGGGCAGCTGGCTCTCCTGCACGGACGTCTTGAGCACCTCCAGCAGGCAGTGATGCAGATAGACATCCATCTGGTCGGGGGTGAGGGTCACGGGGGGCGGACCGGTGACTGGGGACTCATCCTCAGCACCAGCGGCTGCAGCCGCCGAGTTGTCGAATGCTGATGATGACGATGGTTGGGCCTCTTCCTGCTCCTCGTGTTCTTCCTCTTCCCTCTCGTCGCAGCGGTCATCGTTGTCGCGATCCCCTTCATCTCCCTCTCCCTCTCCCTCCTGCTCTTCCTCGTTTTCCTTGACCCCACCGTTGGTCACGTCCTCATCGCCACGCTCGCTGCCACCTGCCGCCTGTTCGTCTTCTCCCTTGGAAGCTATCGGCAGCGCAGGGAACTTCTCCGGGGGCTCGCCCAGCTCCGTCTCTTCTGGGTCGCCGCTGCCTGTCACGCCGGCCGCTGTGAAGCTGGCGTTGGGTGTGGACCTGCTGCCGAGCTCCCACAGGTGGTCGGTGAACGAGTGGTAGAGCTCGAGGCCGCGGCCCCGCATGCCCTGGTAGTAGATGTCCTTGTTGCTGACCATCGTCTTGCCGACGGCTATGGGGTACTGATTCTCGATCACCCTGTCAGACACACATCAAAACACAACGAAAGAGAGGGTCATTCATTGCGGCCGTGAGTGGTGATTGTGGTCCTTCCTTCCTTGACTGACTGACCGACCTGACGGCCCATAGCTCTCCCTTTTGGAATTGCGGCCATCGCTTGGGCGGCAGTACGCCCGGCAGCATGAGGTCTGCGCCGCCCATGAGGAACTTGGACACGGGAGCATACACCAAGAAACACGGAAGCATCCTCGGCACCTGACACACAGACACACAGATGCCAATCCTCAATGTGTCGTGTGTGCGGCCATCAATATGGCTGCCTCACCAGCCATAGGCCGTAGACAGTGGGGAAGAACGAGCCGTCGTTGTTGACGATGACAGGATCCTTGTGTCTGAAGTAGAGGACGATGCGCGTGGCCTGCACCTTGCATGTCTGCACCTCGTCGCCGTCGGGCACCAGCAGGTCCGCATCTACGTCCGTCAGGCTCGGGAACCTCTCCTTGAGCGCCGCACGCAGCTTCTTCTTCTCTTTGTTGCTCAGCGACGTACGAGCAGACAGCGTCACGGGCTTCTTGAACATGATCGATGAGCACGAAGATGAACGCCTCTCCACTTCACTTTCCCTCCAAGATCTAAGCTCGCAATGGCGCTCCGACGGCGAGGAGGTGCAGCGACAAGAAAGCAAAAACATTCATCCATCCACCCACCATTGGCAATTGATCCTCACCGAATGCGTCCTTTGCCCTTCTGTCTGTTGGTCCTGCTGGCTGCAGGTTCTGCCAGCCATGGACTACGAGGTGGCATCAGACCCCTTCCTCTCCAAGCTCATCATCCCGATCACCGGCAGACTCCGGCAGATGACGGCCGGCGGCAGATCTCTGCTAGATCTGGGGCTCGACACGCATGAGCTGCAGCCGGAGCGGCTGGGCGGGGGCTCATTCGGTGAGGTGTACAGGTGTGTGGTCACCGATGACGTCGCCGCCAAGCTGGCGGTGGAACCTGGGCTCAAGCTGGAGGGAGGGTGCTACGCCATCAAGAAGGTGCGCAAGGGGGAGGGAGGGAGGAAGGCCCTGATGCGGATGCAGTGGCTGTGGGATACATGTGTGTGTGCCTGTGTGTGTGTGTGTGTGTGTGTGTGTAGATATCGACTGTCGACCCGGAGTCGCGCTACCCCAGTCGTGTGAATCATCTGTCGTCGGATACGTACCTGGAGGCGGCGACGCTGCGTGCCGCCCGACATCCCTCCATCACCAAGCTGCACGCCGCCTACGTCGACCCCAACACCAACACGAGCTACCTCATACTCGTGAGCGATGTGGAATGGGCTGGCGGCTGACACACACATGCGACGCTGTGTGTGTTGTTTGTGTTGTCAGGAGTTGGGTGATGAGAACCTGAGCCAGTACCACCGGTCGCTGAGTGACCAGATGCAGATCAAGATGGTCGCTGAGATCCTATACCAAATCCTACTGGTAGGGACGACTGACTGACTGACTGATGGAGTGACGAGCGGGGTCACACCATGTGCTTCTGACGGTCTCTCTTTCTTCTCCCTACCTGTGTCTGTGTGTCAAGGGCGTGACTCACATGCACACGGGCGGTCCTGGCGGCAAGCAGGGTGGGTAATGATCACTTGCTGCCACATGTGGCGCTTCTTTATTGCTCTCGTCATTCTGTTGCTCTCGTGCAGTGATGCATTGTGATTTGAAGCCATCCAACATTCTGCTGAAGCTGAACCAACACGGACGGCCAAAGGACGTCCACTACGTCAGGATCTGCGACTTCGGGTGAGCCTCGCGAATGGACGCCCCCACAGTTACATTCGTCCACGTCTGTCTGAACCGCTTTCTCTCTGTGGATGTGTGTGTTATGTATAGGATGGCCCAGGCGACCCCCGCCACTCCCTACGTGTCGCGCAGCCCGCGAGGCGTCGGCACCAAGATTTACTGCCCACCAGGTCACACAGGCAGACAGACAGATCATGGGGGCCCCCCTCTCTCTCTCTACCACTTGTCTTGTACGAAAGTCCCTTCCCCTTTTTCGATCCTTTTGTGTGTCTGATCTGACAGAGATCATCCTGGGCCAGCGAGACTACTTCAGTGCCGTACGCATCGCATCGCATCCCGTGCAGTGCACGTCACATCCGGCTGTCTTTGCGTGTCTTTGCGTGTGCCCATGGCATGCGACAGGTGGACATCTGGGCGGTGGGGTGCATCTTCGGCGAGCTGCTGACTGGCCGTCTGCTGTTTGCTGGGGAGCATCCAGAGGTGCTGCGGTTGGATGAGGAGCGCGAGACACTCGTGGAAATCGCAAGAGCATTCGGTGGGTAACCAAACAGAAGAGACCAACGGATACCCACCCATTCGCCGGTTGGGGTGGCAACGGTGCGGCGCGTGCAATGCCATCCGGTGTGTGTCTTTGTGTAGGCAAGCCGACGAATCGCACCTGGAAGGGCGTGGAGAGACTCGACAACTACGAACAGGTGTGTATGTTATGTTGCACACACAGGCCTGACTGACGTGAATGGGCGGGCAGATGATGGAGGGGTTCGACGGCGGTGAGGAGCCGCAGGACGGCTGCACCCTGAAGGACATGCTCAAGAGTGCAGACCCGCCTCGACAAGACATGGACGCCGAAACAGAAGCCCTTGCCATCGACCTACTGGAAAGGTACTCTACGTGAGTCTGTCTGTGTGTCTGTCTGTCTGTCTGTCTGCACCCTCCTTCTTTCGTGTGTGTGTTGTTGTGTCAGCCTGCTCAAGGTGAACCCCACGCAGCGCATCACGGGTCCCGCTGCCCTGCGGCACCCCTTCTTCGAGCGTGTGTTGGGTCTGCAAGTGTACCAGTACGCCTCGTACATGGAGGGGCGGCAGCCGTCGACCCGACTCAACCGACCTGACAACTACAGACCACAGCACCTCAGGACTATCGAAGTACGTCCGTCTGCCAAGCCACACCAAATGCCAGCCGCGCCTCCCTGTTGGAATCTCTCTCGTATTTTGCATGCATCTGCAGCACGACAAGCACCGCAGATTCACCCTGCCAGACAGCGACTTCTTCGCCACCCACAGCCAGCAGCTCCTGACTGGCGATGGCGGTGGTGACGGCGGCGGCGACATCCAGCTGCCGGCCCTGCGCGCCAGGCTGTGGGACCGGTTTGTGTGCTGGAACGACGTCACGGCGTGTGTCGACGATGAAGATGAGGATGAGGATGACGACGATGGGGGTGAGAACGACCTGTCGCTTGGCGAGGACGGCATCGCCACGGCCATCAATATGGTGGGCCGGTGGGTGGGGGATGGGCGAGAGGAATTTGGGATGGGTGGTGCTGTGCTGTGGTGTGGTGTTGTCAGGTGGACCGTTATGTGTATTGGCGGTACCAGGAGCAGCTCGTGGCCGGCAAGGGCATCAAACCCCTCACCAGATACCAATACCTGGTGGTAGGCACACACACACACACACACTCACTCACTCCCCTTCGGTGACCCCCCCCCCAATGCATTGGGTACATTCCTCCTTTCATTCATTCAGACGGGTGTCGTGTGTCTGAGTTTGGCCTACATGAACGACCACTGCATCGACGATATCGACGAGGAGTGCGAGGGCTTCCAGAGCGGCTTTGCAGGCAAGCAAGACATCATCCTTGACGACGGCGACCAGCCAGCCCCCGTGGCCACCCTCAAGGCCGTCCAGAGCGACGTGCTGCGGGTGCTCGACTTCGCCGTGTACTACCCCTCGCCGTTCCGCGCGCTGCGTCGGTATGGCCGTGCGGTGCAGTGGGGCGATGAGAGCGTCAAGGAATACGTGATTCAGAAGGCCACCATACTTATGGTATGTATGTCGACACATAGACCTGGGTGTGGTGTTTCTATCGACGCGCGTGTGTGTTTGTGCGTGTGTGTGTGTTCAGTATTTGTCGTTCGGTTATCATGTGTTCGTGTCGCTGTCTCCCGCCCAGCTGGCCACCATGTGCGCCCACTGTGCCATCCGCATCGCACGCAACGACACACATATCAAGACGCCTGCCAACAAACTCGACCTTTGGGTGGGCGAGAGGGCTCACAGGCAGACACGCAGACAGACAGACAGCATAAATGTCGTTGGCTCCATGTGTGTATGTGTATGTGTGCAGCCCCGCGAGTTGGCCGACGAGAGCGCCATAGCGGCCGACTCGCAGCTGCGTGTGCTGTGGGACAACATGAAGAGGCTCCTGGCCAAAATCGCCAAGAAAGAGGGCTACACGGTAGATATCCACACACACACGCCACCTCGACGCATGGATGTGGTTGTGTAGATGTCGGTGGAGAGTGTGTACGACAAGTGTCTGCTGGAGGACAGTGACGTGGCCGAGCTGGAGGTGCTGCTCAAGACGCACCAGCGGTCGGCCGACAGCAGCAGCGCCAAGATGCAGAACTGACCGGACGAGATATGACGTAGCCATAGCTGTAGGGATACCTGTAGCAATCCCATCGAGGGACCAGGCAGGCATGCTGCAGAGGGGGAGTGGGTGTCGATAGGGTCGCTCAGAGGGTCGCATGCCTGCCTGCATGCCGGTCTCTTGTCTGCCTGCTCGCATTGCCTCAGGTGTTTTCTTGTCGCGTGAAGGATGTGAGTAGAAAGAACATGAAATGTACAGCTGATGATGCTTTGAGGTTGGCTGGAGACGACCGCAGTTTCTGCCCATTGATCCAGTGAATCTTCAAATGCATGCCATCAATCGCATTGAATGAAGGGGCACGCAGCATAGCAAGTCTGTCTGTCATTCAGGCCTTGTTCACACACACATGCGGCTACACCACACATCGCCAGGTAAACCATTCAGACACATGCATGGCAGCCTGTGAAGAAGGCATCGCTCGCCACACGAGCAAACAAAGAGACCCGCTGAGCTCAAAGACGCGGCCGATACGACGGCATTGGAAGTATCAGGTAGGTGACGCAGGAACAGTGAACTGCCAGATGTCTCGTGATGCTTCCGTCCGTCTGTCTGCAGGCGAGCAGTGAGAGCTCTCTCTCTGAAACACACATGTACGCTAAGCTACCTAGCATTGATTGCCGTGTGGATGGAGTCCGGTGCAGTGCAGTGCAGTGCAGATCAGCTCAGGTCGGTCACCACAAACTCACGGACGGCATCTCACGAACTCAACTAGACTGCTAACTCACTCAAGTTAGGACGAAATTCATTTGAGTCACACACACATACAGGGATGTACCAGGTGCGCTCGGTCACACCCAATCAACACAGGGACAGACGGCATCAAGTCCAGCAGACAGACAGACAGACAGACAGACAAACAGACCAGCAAGCAAAGCACCAACGAAGCTTGGAATTCTGCACACCTCACCTCACGTCACCTCACTCCCCCCGTCTCTCTGGCCGTCTGCTCCTCTTGCCGGCTGGTTCTGCACATCAACCAACAGCACAACCGAGCATTCCTTCCTGCCTTTGTGTCGGCGTACGTGCATACCGTCGGGCGGTGAGGTTTCAAACGATGGGGCAGTCAGCCCCCGTCCAAAGGTCTGCTCTGGCCCCGCCCCTCTCCCTCTCCCACGCCGCCTACGGGAGGGCGATGATGCTACTGCGGCTGGTGACGGCGTCTCATCAGCCGATGGCGATGGTGTCGATGGCGCACCACCGAAGAGGAACAGCGGGGCGGGAGGTGGGCGGGTGGGCTTCTGGCAGGTGAAGTGGCCGTGAACGACACCGACCTCATCTGAGAGAGCCACAAATGCGTCCCGCATGGTGCACCACCAACGCTTCTCTGCCTGCTCACCATCAGCTGCAGCATTGCTTTCCACTCGACGCTTCTCGATTCTGCCGTGGAGGCAGTGCGAAGCTGCACGCAACTCTACCGCCTGCTGTAGCGGCAACAAATCAACACAGCAGACAAAGGTCGTGCAGCACGACATGTGTCAAGTGTCAAGTACCTGTTGTGAAGACTGCCGCAGGTCATCAGCCTGGGGATGCAACGCCGACACGACGACATCCATCTCATATCCGCTGCGGTGGCTGCTGAAGGCACCGCTGACGCCGGACGGCACCTTTCCAAGGTCAAGTGCTTGTGTGATGCTGTGGACGTCGGGCGGGGAACCGAAGGGATACGCTGGCGGGGGATGCGACCGTTTGCCGTGGTAGAAGGCGGCCAACGCCTTCAGTGCGTCGACGTACGAGCAAACTGCAAACACGAATGACGACAGCACACATGGGCGTTGGCATAAGGTGCGCGTTCATGCGTGTGGGTGGACGCGGTGCGGTGCCCACTCTGTTGGTTTGTAGTTTCAGTGCTGGTAGTGGTGTTGCGCTTGGCCGCCGGCGTGATGGTGTTGATCAGATCTGCCAGCGCCTTGCAGTTGATGTCACGCCGGGTGAACAGACACGGACGGGTATCACCACCCTGAAGACATCACGAAAGAGAGAACAGGGGCCACGTGTTTCTCCGTCATTGCCTCTTACCTGTTCGCACAGGTGGCTGAAATACGCCCTCGTGACGGCGTCGAGTCTCTTCCCAACGCGCATGGGCAAGACACCACCAGCCGGCAGTGGTATCGCCTTCGAGCTGGCCCACGCCCAGATGATGCAGAGGTCTCCAACACATTGGCCAGTGTCAAATTGGCACGGATCCACACTAAACGAACTCACCTGAGCGACAAGCAGATAATGTCATGGTCCTTGTCCTCCTTCCTGCCCTTGGGCCATGCTCACCCGTGCTTTGATGTGGCCGCAGAGGGCATCTCGCAGCCGGTTGATGTCGACTACTTCCAAAGCATCCCTGGCCTGACAAGCAAGATGGAAAGAGATGGAAAGAGCTTGTGAGTGTGTGTGTGTGTGTGTGTACCTGCTGCAGTGTCCAAAGAAGGAAGATTTGAGCTGCTGTTGGTCTTGCTGAGCGAGCCAGGCTCAGCAGCAGCGCGTCGCTGGCAGTGCCACACGCCCAATACACGCGACACACATACCTGGCCGCCACACACTCAGACAATGCACAAGCCTTCCGAAGTTCTTATTGAGTGAAGACAAGCTTGGCTTACTCGTTGTTGTCTTTCTGCTGTCTTCGTTAGAACCTGGCAATGGCTGCGTTGACGTTCTCAGATGACGGACACGGCAGCAGGAGGACCGTCAGGTGCGGACATCGAAGCGCCAGCGCGAGTGCGTAACGCCTGGACACGCATGCCATGCAGGTCGGTCGGAGGCAGGTGCCTCTGTTCCGTACGTACCTGACTCTGTCTTCTACTACTTGTGCAGGGCTGTCCGGCTGCTCAATCGGCGACCTCTCTGTGGGTGTAATGTAGGTCAACGGCGGCCTCTCTGAGCGATGCGACATCTTACTTACCAAATGCGAGGAGAACGAACGACGTCGGCCACACGGCATCAACAAACCTGATTCGATCGATGAGGGCAGCGCAGCCATGTGATGCGTGATGATCTCCCTCCCTCCCTCCCTCCGTCTGCCTGCCTGTCGATTCGCATTTCCATGTCTCCTATGTGGCCATCCGGGGACCCAACGCCTGCATGGGCCAGCTGCATCGCCGTGGATACACATGAGGCTGCCTGTGGCTTGGTGATGTTTTCCATAACGTCCCTGACGTTCACTATCAGCCCGTCTGCAGCCGAACGCAGTGATCCACCCCTCTCAGCCAGCAGCTCTTCCACACGCCACACCACACAACACAGCACACACGACGCAGTCCATCCACCCGTCCACAGACAAGAGGTGTCGGCATGTGCCCACCGATGCAATCAGGGTACTTGTCCAGCAGCCAGCTGTCGAGGCTAACGTGGCTACACCCGGCAGTTTTCTCGCCCAGCCGAAGCCACTCAGCAGTGATGGATGCCGCATCCGCACCACAGATGACTCGCAAAACATGACGTGAACCGAACGGCCTGTAGATGCACACACACACACATACACACACACATACACACACACATACACACACACACACACTTACGTGTCGGATTCGCTGCTGGCGATGAGTGTGTGGTCAGGTGGGTGCGGCAACAGCACCCTCAGGCCATCAGGCACGCCGCCATGCTCGAGAAAGAACCTCTGCACTCCCATCCCGAACATCCGACAACAAGCTGTGCGTGCGCTTTGCTCCCTTTTCTTACCACTATTCTTGTCACAACGTCTTTGAGCGTCATGCCCTTCCAGTGGGCGAAGTGCTCAGCGCAGCCCTCGGCACGCCGAATCCACAGCCTGCCATCGCTCATGAGGTCGTCCCGGAGGTCCGAGCCACATCTGTCGTCATAGGACAACAGCCACCGGACGTTACCTGCGCAGCAATGGATGGATGAATCACAAGCAAGGTGAGGTGGTTCTGTCAGGGCACTCACCGAGCAGATCTGGATCTTCCTGGAGTTTTGCTGCCACAGCGGGGCTGACGAGAACCACAGGCAGCGCCAGGCGGGTGGGAGCGTCGTGGTCCTCTCTGGCCTAGACGAAAGGAAGCACACACACAGGCAGGCACACGATGGATGGATGGATGGATGGGTGCCTGCATACCATATTGTGTGTCTCGCGCAATTCAGCCTGTCTCTCTACCCGGATCCGCTGATCCTCCTTGTGGCGCCACGACAGGAACTCACGCCAATCCTTCAAACACAACGGCAGACAGACGCATCCATGAAGGGACACCTTTACGGATATCGCATCGCACGCACGGTCGCTTACGCCAGGGGGAGGAGGCAGGGTCGCCACGCCTGTCTCCGGCGACCATGCCTGACAGACAGACCACCACACCAACACACCCACTTGAGTACACGCGCATGTTCGATAGCAGCCAGCGGCACTCACTCACTCACCAGCTCCAGAGAGTGCTGCCCTCCGCCGTCGCCCTGGTGGGTACACACACACAGAGCAGCGTCGCCAGCCGACAGACACCAGATGAGATGGGGGGCTGTGCTCAAGTACTTAAGTGAGCAAGTCACCTTGACGACGAACATGTCCTTGAGCTGCTTTGACTCCATGCAGTGGGGGCTGAGCTGGATGAGGCGCGGGTCCGTCTCCTCGACTTGGTCGGGGCCGCCCACATTGCCCAGCTGCCCACTCGCACCGCGGCCCCTGACGGACACCGTGACATACACGAACGGAACGTACACAGGTGAGGTGAACCAATGCTTTTGCTCAAGTGAGTGCCCACCAGGTGAGAATGTCCCCTGCTGTTGTGGTGGCAAGGGTGTGCTCGTCGCCCGCCCCCAGCGATTTGAAGTTCAGGCCCTAGGGTAGGTAGACAGGTAGACCGTAGACAGGCAGACCACAAGTAAGTCTGTAGACCATCCCTCCACCCATATGTGCTTACCTTGACAGCCATCGACCATGGAAGCGTTGCGTGGTGGTTGCGTGTGGCCCTCCCGAGTCCGGTGCACTCGGCTGCACACACAAACCCCAAAAGGGGAAAGATTGATGTGCTTAATTAATGAATGCATCTCTCACCATCTCCCATTGTGATGAGGGTGCCGTTGCGCAGGAGGCCGGTGGTGTGGTACGTGCCGCCAACGAGCTGGGCCACCTGCACACACATACGCACACAAATCCCCACACAACCGCATGTGTGTGTGCGTGAGTTGACATATGCGTGACGGTCACTGCTCACGTCAAGCCCGCGGAGCGCCGTTATCTCGGTCATGTGGCCGATGGGCCCGCCGGCCGCACCAATGCCCAGCTCGCCACACGCATTTGACCCACACCTGAAGCACACAAAGCCCATACATGCGATCGACCTGGCTGGCTCCATCACTCACCCGTAGTACTTGAGGCACAGGGTGCCCACGATGGTCACGTTCCCATGCGCCCATATGCGGCCGATGCGGCCCTCGATGCCCAGGCTTCACACACACACACACACGCACGCACACGCACAAGCAAAGGCGTATGTGGAGGCAGGGGAGGGAACAGTCTGTCAATTCGGCGGGCTAACCTCAGTGGCGTTCGTTTGTCGGCCAGAGGAGGGCGCTGGTGGCATCAGACGGGAAGGTCAGCTGGCCGTACGTGTTGTCCCCCCACACATACACCTGTTTGACGTGAGGGAGACACAATACATCCATACACAAACAGGAAAACAGTCAGTTGGTGAGTAGAGGTGACTACAGGCACTACTTGTCTTTGATCTCTTGCTTGCTTACAGCTCCATCAGCCAAGGCAATTGTGTGGTTGAACCCGGTGGCCAGCTGCTCCACGTTGGGAAGGCCCTCCATCGGCCGCGGGTACCGCTGCTTCTCCCCCACACACAGCAGGGGCGCTGCACGGACACGAATGTAGCACCACTCGAAGAACTACACAACCAACACACAATAAGCGTGATGATACATACTAGTGACACCCACCCGCCCACAATACCCGCGCTCACCGAATCGTCGAGACGTGCGGCGAGGTCGGCGGCGTCCTCGTTGCAGAAGACGACCCGGGCAACTCTGCATCAACACACACACACACACACACCAAGCGGGCAGAGCACGGTCACTCAAGGGAGTAGATGCGCATGAGAGGCACGCTCACGTGAGGTCTTCAGGATGCGGTCTCCTGACTTCATGGACCTATTCTCCCAGCCGCCTCTCGAACCACTGCCGCACTCTCTCGTCGGTCGCAGTGGCGGGAAGGCCCGTCACGAGGATCTCGCCGCGAGCCACATCGTTGGGGAAGTC
>CDMY01000636.1:0-18284 GCA_001179505.1 Vitrella brassicaformis | reverse complement strand
CGAGGAGGGCGAGCTGCAGGGCGGCCCCACCGTCCACCTGCCCTTCAGAGGCGACAAGAAGGCCCTCACCGACTCCCTCGCCACGGTGGACATGTGCTGCAAGCAGGCCGAGAAGGTGACCCTCGACAGCCATGCGTCCGCCGACACCATCAAAGAGGCCCCCGGGCTGGATTCGATGGTGTTTGAGCATGCCCACGAGCTCACCATCGTGCGTTACCCCGGCACCGGCCTGCTGCCCTCATACATCACGGACGACCCCACATCGCTCTTCCCGAGCGTCTCGTCTATTGTGGTGAGGGAGGGGGCGCTGCCAGTGGGCGTGGGTGCGTCTGGGCGTGGGGCGGGCTATGTGCTGCATGCCCTCTCCCCCTACCTAGAGAAGGTGTGTTTTGAGTTGTCTGTCTGCGCGGACCCTGAGGCCACATGCACTCTCGTGCCTGATGGCCTCGAGTCCGTGTCAAGCGAAGGCAAGGAGTTAGCAGTCCAGCTGAAGTATGATATCACATGTGACGGCTGGCGCTACAACTATGACTTAGACAGAGAGGAACGTGCTGACATTTCTATCGGTTGGGAAATGTACGGGAACGGGGAGAGCGAGGCAGTCAGGGAGGTCATGGAGAATGGCCGTGTTTCATCACTCGAGGTGTGCATCAAGATTACATATGCCAGCGCCCGCGAGCTGCGCACGTGTTGCGGCTCGTTCGCTGAGTGTGTGGTTGAGGCGTTTTCAGCCTTCCCGACACTCGACAGTGTCCTGCTGTCCGTCGAGTACCAGTACGGCGGCAGGCCTAAGTCGATGGTTGGTATGGTGAGGCAGGGAGCTAAGAAGAGGTGTCGTGTGAGAGAGGGCTGACGGCACGATAGTGCTGCGAGCGAGCCAGACCAGACAGAGAGCCAAGAAAGAGAAAGAGGGAGAGGGAGAGGGAGACGGAGAGGGGCACGGCGAGACAGACACCGTCATCAAAACAGAAGAGGAGGAATGAACACACAGACAATACCCCACACACCACACACACACGTGCATATGCCTGTGCCTGAATTTGTATGTGTATGTGTTTGCATAGGTGCGTACATGCATGTGTTTGCATGATGTGTTGGTGGACGAGTCGCAAGGAAGGAAAGCTGTGTTTGCATTTGTTTTGTGTGGGTGCCGTCGTCCTCGCGCAGAGCAAGTGCACATAGCTGTGCAATCAATCACGGTGGGCCGTGACACCCCCACCATCATTGACCGAAAGAAAGACCGACACACAGTGGCCATTCGTGTCCATGTCTGCCTGTCTGCCCGCTGCCATAAACGTGTGCATACGTTCCGTCGACACATGTACCACACACTTGATTCATATCTTTATTCCATCCATTCAGCCAGCTAGCTATAGCGGCGAAACGAAATGACGTCAAGATGTAAAGTGTAGGCAGAGATTCGCTCATGTCTCTTGTCAAGCTGGGATGAAGATCAACGGCTCGCCGGACGCACCGATGCCCAGCTGTGCCGTAGTACTTGAGACACAGGGGCCGATGATTACCGATGATGGTCACGTCGCCATGCGCCATATGCGGCCGATGGGGCCCCTCGATGCCCAGGCTGCACACATACGCACACTCAAAGGCGTACGTGGAGGCAGGTGAGGGACCAGTCAGTCAATCCGGCGGGCTAACCTCTGTGGCTCTCCTTTTGTCGGCCAGAAGAGGGCGGTGGCGGCATCAGAGGGGAACGTCAGCTGGCCGTACTTGTTGTCGCCCCACACAAACACCTTTTCTGTGTTTGATGTGACTGAGACAATACACAAACCAGAGAAACAGTCAGTTGGTGAGTAGAGGTGACTACAGGCACTATTTGTCTTTGATCTCTTGCTTGCTTATGGCTCCGTCAGCCAGGGCGATGGTGTGGTTGAAGCCGGTGGCCAGCTGCTCCACCTTGGGAAGGCCCTGAATCGGCCGCGGGTACCGCTGCTTCTCGCCCACACACGGCAGGGGCGCTGCACGGACACGAATGTAGCACCACTCGAAGAACTACACCACCAACACACAATAAGCGTGATGATACATACTAGTGACACCCAGCCACCAGCGCTCACCGAATCGTCGAGACGTGCCGCGAGGTCGGCGGCGTCCTCGTTGCAGAAGGCGACCCGGGCAACTCTGCATCAACACACACACACACACACACACCAAGCGGGCAGAGCACGGTCACTCAAGGGAGTAGATGCGCATGAGAGGCACGCTCACGTGAGGTCTTCAGGATGCGGTCTTCTGATTTCATGGACCTCTTCTCCCAGCCGCCTCTCGAACCACTGCCGCACTCTCGCGTCGGTCGCAGTGGCAGGAAGGCCCGTCACGAGGATCTCGCCGCGAGCCACATCGTTGGGGAAGTCGTCCAGCTGACATCACGGATTTTCGTGTGTCTGTGTAGAGAAGCACAAGCTAGTGTGTCTTTGCTCCCTTCCTCCCTCCCTCCCTCCCTCCCTTCTGTCTCTCCCTCTCTCTCTCTGCTTCATCCATCATTTGATGACTTACTGAGTGTTGGTGAGGTGCGGATGAGAGTGCGGCTGAAGGTCTCTG
Source organism: Vitrella brassicaformis (assembly GCA_001179505.1). Lineage (NCBI taxonomy): Eukaryota > Vitrellaceae > Vitrella > Vitrella brassicaformis. The sequence goes on along the minus strand of CDMY01000636.1, from coordinate 15,725 downwards.
CGGCGACGCTCACAGTGAGCGGCGTGTTGGTCTTGAGCCCCCTGCGCTTGTCCCTCTCCTCCGGCGACGGCAAATATACACCACTGCAAACCATCAAAGGACAGACAGACAGACAGACATGTAGGTATGTATCCCTCTCCCCCTGCCGGCCTCCTCCTTCCTTGCCTCCTTCCTGCCGGCCCTCCGGCCATCTCTGATGAATGATACCTACCTGGCCAGTCGAAGGCTCTCGACCAGCATCGAAGTATGGGGGTCGTCCTTGGGGTCTCTGTCGGGCAGCTGAGCGCTCATCATGGCCTTGAGCTCCTTGGCCTTGGTGTCGTCTTTGCAGTTGAACTTCTCCCTGTTCTCCAGCAACATCTCCTCGACCTTCTTCTCTGCACGACACACACACAAGTAGAGAGGACAGGAAGGGCTGCATGTATGTGTCAACACGGACATCCATCCATCCATCCATGTGTGGGTTCGTGTGTACTGTACCCCTGACTGACGGCTTGTAGTTTTCGTAGCGGCCGATGATGCCTGCCTCGTTGGCCATGATGTTCTTCCCGGCTGCACAGAGAGACACATAAGTGAGTATTACAGGAAATGAGTGCATCAAGTACGTGCGTCGGTGCTGTCTGCTCTTGGTGTACGTGCGCTCACACACGTGCTCTTGACTAGATAGCGGGAGAGGGGGTGGAGCCTCACGAGGGGCTGTGCGATGGCGTTGATACAACATGTATTCCCACAAGTTCTCAAACACGATGCGCGGGTTCTGCAGTGCAGTATACACACATAGCCGGAGAGCCAGCGTGTGAATGCCATGCATGCAATTAATGCATATAGACCTCAACAAAAAGCTTTCAGTGCATCCCTGAACTTCCCTCTGACTGACCTTCTTGAACCGCCTGCTGTCATACGGCAGGGGCTTCGGCAGCGTCTCGTGGTCGATGCGCAGCTCCAGCGTGCTGTCCTTCGCCGCCATCAGTCTCCCCGGTGGGCTGTTGTTGACATCAGGTCGGACAGCACGTGGTCGGCCATTTGGCTGGTCGTGTAGGCGTCGTAGCACACCCACAGACACTCTCCAACCTCATCCTCATACTCGTAGATGAAGAACTCAGGAGTGCCCTGACTCACTGTAATGGACAGACGCCATCCACCTATCATATCAACCAACACACATCCAGCGGTGTTCTGTTCGTCGTGCGCGCGTTTGCCGCTCTCTAGCCGCTCTCTCACGCGATAGAGCATCCTCCAGGTATAAGCAATTGGGTATAAGCCCTTGAAGGCCTTGCGCTTCAGGAGGTCGTACACACTGCAGCTTCTCGAATACCAGACACATGTGCTGCCCCACATCCCTCGCCGCACACCCCGCCGCCCGACATTCCCGATGACAGCGTGTGCGCTTGCACCACTTGCAGTAGTAGAAGCTGTCGATGAGTTTGACGATGCGGGAGTCCGACAGCATGGGCAGCACACCTCCGCGGCCCCATTCTGCGTTGCGCCGGGTCTCTTCGAGACGGAGCTCCCTCTCACGGATGGCGACTTTGCGGAGGATACTCGCTTCAGTCTCCGCGTGGTCGGTGTACTCCCGTACGTCACGCACCACCTGAAGGAGTGATGGTGCGTGTGATGTTTGCATGTGTCATAGCTTGTATGTGCACGGACCTTGATGGCCACGCGCTGCCCCGTAGACAGATCGATGGCGGCTACAACACGACCAAACGTCCTTTCACCCAAAAACACTCTTGAAACGACAACAGATGATACAACACATGCCGCATGAGTCCCTCAAATATGTACATATCTTGTGGGCGGGTGAATTGCTTACCACTGTGTATCTGCGTCCCATTGCCATCCCAGCCGTCCACAAAGCGGGCCCTTCCTTGCTCCATAGGCACATGTGGCCGCACGCCACCGGGCGGCCTTTGCGGTCGGAGGAGGGGTGGGGCACGAGGGCTGATTGGATGGTTTGCCAGCATGTTGTTGAGGTTGCGGTTGAGGTTGTTGTTGAGGTTGCGCATTTCGTCCCACAGCCGCTGAATCTCCTCGCACATGTTGTCGTTGTGGTCGCTTATCGCTTATCGTCGGCCTCCTTCATCTGCCTGCAGAACATCCAAAGCACGCAGACAAGGGCACTGCGAATGTATGGAATGTGCGTCGAGTGTGTTTTTTTTTCCTGCAAGCTCAAAGGGGGCAGTCTCTCGTCGAGAAATCTCGAGGGCCTTTCTTATCTGCGGTTAGAACGAATGGACCTGGACCAGGTGATTCATCATCCAGAAGCCAAAATCGCTTGGTGCTCTCATCCCTGTCATCCATGGTGTTCAGGTGCGAAGGGCCTTTCAGCAGATCCAAAGCGACGTACTCATGCACACAAAATGCATCGTAGACACTCACCTGCGCCGTGCATTTGATGTGTATCCCTTGCACCTGTCTGTCTGCAGATCTTAAGTAGCAGTCCATCGCATGACACTGTTGACCAGCGTCAGGGCGACTCGGCCAACACGGTTGTTGCGCAGGTGAGAAAACAGGGCTTTTCCGCCGGCGCGTGTGTACATGTCCATCCCCGTCCATGGTTCGTCCTGTGTTTTCAGCTGGGTGATGGTGCCAAATCGTTGAAGAGTAGTATTGCGGACCTGAATGGCTTCCTAGCAGAGGTAGATGAGCCGCCAGCCCTTTGCTGCAGCAAAGGTGCTAGCGGCATCGTCTCTGTGCCCGGTGTCGTCTTCTCGGTTCAGGTGGACAGCATTTCGTCACACGTGCAGCAGTTGCAGCCTCCGCAAATAATTTCAGAGGTACGGACGCCCGAGAACAAGCCAGTGGGGGAACTGCACACACAGTCCTTCCATTGTGTGTGTGTGTGTGTGTGTGTTGCTGTGTGCAGGCATCGTTGCGCGCGGCCCGAGATGTGCGTGAGCAGATGACATTGATGGCCTCCCACATGGCGGCCGTCACCACACAGTTAGCACTGCAGCGGATCCCGCTTGCGCGGGCCGTGGCTGCCCTCACCGCATCGACGGCAGATGAGGCGCGCCAAGGACAAGAGACCAACAACGCTGACCCGCGAGCACAGACACAGGTGACTGGAAAGTCAAGAGGAGCATGGCAGCGGCTGTCATCAGACGCACTGTTCTCTTCTGTGTATGTTAGGATGAGCAGCCCGCTCGTGCTCCCTCGTATCGTCTCGTACTTCGAAGCGGCAACGACCCCATGAGTCAACCGGTACGCACACCACAGACACACTCAAATTGGTATGTGTCAATTTTGGTTGTGCCGTGTGTGGTGTGTGCCCTTGATGGCAGCCTGTCCTGGCCCCCGACACTTGTGCGTGCATCTTCGGCCACTTCCAGCCCTGGGAGCTGGCACGGCTGCGGCCGGCCATCGGCCGGCGCATCTTCCACCAAGCGGTGCAGCAGTACAGCCACCTGACGATGGACAGCGATGACGACGAGGCGCGCGGCATGTGGGAGCGAATGTCGTGCGATATGGCGCATAGGTGGGGCCAGAGGAGCCGCAACCTCAAAGAACTGACCATCCGCCACCTAGGCGAAGCCTACTGGTGTGACGGTGCATGGGTATCCTTAGTTGAAGGCCATGCACACGGCCACGCCAGCAGTGAGCAGCCGGGCAGCAGCGCCGCATCATCGTCAGCCATGGATGACGGCATCGAGAGCGCCGCCCCGCCACCTAGCCATCCCCCTTCACAAGCCACACTCCAGGTGCTGCGGTTCGAAGATGCCAATGGCGATGCTGGTGAGTGGGACCCCCTCGGCCCGCCCCCCACCTTCCCCGTCCATCTGCCCGCCCTCACGACCGTCATTGGCGTCTTGTTCGATCATGCGGCTGCTCGGGTGGGCCGCAACTGGCACACGCCTAACGTCCGAGTGCTGACCTTCCAGCGCACGTTCAGCGAGGCCGACGAGTTCGAGGGGGCCCGGCAGTAGATTGGGGACGGTACCCGGCTGGAGAAGCTCGAGTACGACACACGCGGGTACGGCGGACGGATACACATGGGTGCGGGTGCATACCGTGTGGCAGGCAGGAATGACCGCCATCTCGTTATGTGTGTGTGCAGGACTGGATGGGATAACGATGAGTTCCTCAGGGGGATTCCTGAGGGCAAGTCGCTGTCGGGTTTGCGTTCCCTCGGCCGTGTGCGCGTCGCAAGTGACAGCACGAACCTCCGCTGGGAGCCTGCCGAGATGCAGGACTTCCGGGATCTGCTGGTGCGCCGGGGGTGCGTCAACAGCGTGCGTGAGATGCACCTGGATTTCGCCGAGGACACAATCGAGGGATATCTGGAGGACACAGCCGAGACGAGAGAGCTGATCGAAAGGGCAGCAGAGCTCGTGTAAGGCCGGCCACATAAAGAGAGTGTTTTGCATGCCTCGTACTTCAGCCGCGTGTGCTTGTTTTGTTCCTGTCTCTCTGTCAGTGACGCTGTGATGCACCCCGACGCCCTCGGCCAGCTGGTGATGCCGTGCCTGCATGAGGAGGGGAAGGTCGACCACCAGCTGGTCACATGGAGCAGTGCCCACCGCTCCCCCACCGTCAGAAAGCTCGTGGCTGGCTTCGCCAGCGGAGTGCGCGTCGTGGTATTCAAGGACCCCACAGACGCCTTGCCTGCCCAGCCGGTGACGCCAACGGCATTTCCGAAGGCCACCACCTTCTGCCTCCGATCTACACGGATCGCCAAAGCGGTGGAGGCCGCCCAGCAGATGCCCTCACTCGAGTGTGTGAAGGCCGGCAGTGGGAGTGAGGCGCGGGACTTCCTCGAGGCGTTTCACGCCGCAGCCCCGGACAAGACGATCAGCCGGGTGACGCTGGGGCTGCATGCAGCCAGCCTGACCGGCAGACCCCCATTTGGTGAATTGGGCGCGATTCGCGAGGCGCTGCCGACGATAGAAGAGCTGTCCCTGCATGTAGAGGGTATCGATTGGCGGCCGACGTGTATATGACGTTGCATTTTTTGGTGTGCAGGTCTCCTGTGGGCCCATTCTCAGGATTCGGAGGTCGAGAAAGTCCACGGGAATGTGCTGGCGTTTTTGCAGGCAGCCAGCGATGTCAAGGTATACGCACAGAAGAGTAGAGCTCAGGAACAAGACCACTTGTGTGGTGTGTTGCCCACAGGGGATCAAGCAGGCGCACGTAGCTTTCGACCGCACTTGTCTGTCGGAGAGGATCACCGACAGGTTCCGCACAGCGCACGCCCTGTTCAACCTCTCGAGCACCAAGTTTCAGCTGCGATGGATTAGAACGGAGCTTACCGTACCAACTATCAAAAAACAGTCAGACAGGCTCGAGCTGGTGCGGCTCGAGTAAACTGATAGACGGACACCTTGGGGGGCCGGCTGACAGGCATGTGGGTGCACGCTTTGCATGCCGAAAGGTGTTGGCCGACTAGAGGTGTCTATCGGATAGTCTGTCTGCATGGCAGTGTGCGCGAATGAACAAGACACCGTCTGCTGGATGCGATGTCACGAGTCTGTGGATACGTGTATCTGTCGTCTTCATTAATGTCCGTCGTCAACACATGCACCGCACCACGCATCTCGATGAATAGATCTCAGCATAAGAAAGAGACAGACCAGCACAACGATCCGAGCAACGCACAAATGGACAAACCATTGAGAAATGAGGGCAGCAGAACAGAACAGAGCAAGGCCAGCTAGAGCAACCCCCACAGACACATGCACCCATCCATCCGCCCATCCATCCATCCATCCCCTCATCAGTGCCTGGCAGGCACAGTCGGGCTCTTCTGCCGCTGGTGCTTTCTCATCACATCCATCGCTGCTGTCTTCCTCACCGGCTGGCCCTCATCCACAACACGATGGTGCCAACCACCACCTCCAACACCCACACCACCCACACCGCCAGCAGTAGTGGCCGATCTCCCGCCGCTCCGGGCGAGTTGTGGCCCACCAGCAGGAGATGTGAGGTCGTCGTCGATGGATGGGGGCAGCGGGAGGGCTGCACCGGCGCCCTTGGTGAGGGATGCGGGGAGGGGAGGGGGGGCGGGCTTCTGCGACAGGGACGATGAACTCGTGGCGAACGACGGAGGGGCTGAGCAGGAGACAGGCAGGCACACGTGGGTGATGGAATGGAGGGACCACTGAGTGAGTGTGTCTTGAGTGACGTACGTGTGTTTGCCGTGGGTCTGAATATGGGTGCAGGCATGTTGCGCGGCCCGCCTGGTGAGGTTGGAGCCGACCTCGACGCACCCATGACGGGCGTGGGCACCCTCAACAGCCCAGCAGCGGTGTCCTTGGAGCTGTGGGTTGTGTCGTTGGTATCACTGACCATCAGGGCAGCGGGGTAGAACCGACGCAGAAAATCGACGTAGTTCACCTCACCCTGATGGCATACACAGAGACAGATGGGACACGGGAGGGATGCTCTCTGGTGCGTCGTCTTTTGGCTTACTTGTCCGTTTTTCTCTGTCAGGTGGACGATCCTGTTGAGGGCGTATTTGAGCGCCTCGTCTGTTGTGGTGACAAGGGGGTGGTCGCTGCTCTTGACGAGGGCGGTGACCTTGTCGGTGGCGTCCTGCATTATCGTGTGCGACATGACGCGCCGAAACTCACGGTCAGACAGCATGCCCTCGCTGCACCACAGGCAGACACATCTATCAGACATATATGTGACCAATGCTGCCCTCACCGGTCCTCACTCACCCATCGATATCGGCTTGGTCGAACTGCGGCTTGACTTCGTCGGCATGTCCACTGTGAGTGATGAGCTCCACCGCCCACTGCTCCACCGAAGCCAGTGTGGAGGCCTTGCCGGTCTCGAGGAGGGCGGCACGGAAGGCGTCCACTCTTAAGCAGCCGTCGTCCCTGTCGTCGAGACACCTTAGCAGCAGCGACACCTCCTCCCGCGATAGCGTGAGGTGCAGTGTCACCAGCAACATCTCAGACGCCTCACTGATCGACGAATCGAGCCAGCCATGCGGCAGATGTGTGTGTGTGTGTGTGGTGGTTGGTGTGTATGTGCGGTACCTGAATGGCAGCGAGCCCCTGCCCTCTCTGTCGTGGAACGCAAAGGCGTGCAGCCAGTTGAGCCGCCGCTGCACCAAGGTCCGCCGCACGCGGCCAACCAATATCGAATAGTGCTCCTCTGGGATGGGCTGCACGCAACATAGCAAAGTCCATCCAAATGTCGGCTTGCTGGCCACTCACATCACATGCATTGCACTGTGTGAAGGAACGCACCAGTATTCGTTTGGGTGGGAGGGGGACTTCGGGCACCTTTGCCTCGGATGCAGCAGCAGCGGACGCAGCAGGAACCACCTGGGTGGGCATCTCATCACGCTCCTTGAGCAGCGCCGCCGCTGCCTCGGGAGTCAGGTCGGCCGGCACCATGATGCCACGCTGAGATATCTCTAACCGGCTCTCCTACACACACACACAGAGAGAGAGAGAGAGAGAGACATGCATTGAGAGAGACGTTTATTCATCCCTCCACTGTATCTGTGATGTGTGTGGTTTACGTGGATGTGTCCGTCAGTGTATTTGACGACTTTGACAAAGCCGATGGCGTCAGCGGCCTCGTGTGTGATGAGGTTTTGCTCCTCCATGGCGGCCACCCGGAGGTAGTCCTTGACGAAGGGACTGCCCAGCACCTCGTCTATCGTCAGACGATCTGCCGCATCCTTGGCCAACATCTTGCTGAGTGTGCGAGGGGAAAGGAGAACATTCGATTTGCAATGAATGGTGGGTGGCGCGCGCGCGTGTGTGTGTGTGTGTGTGTGTTGGCTTACTCGATGAGTGTGCTGAGGTCTTTGGAGTAGAACGGTGGGATTGGCGGGCTGCTGCCCGACACGATCTTGTACACCAGCCCCAACAGACTGTTGGCGTCAAATGCATGCTGCACACACACACACACACACAGATGGACATTGCCACAGTCTAGTTGCCCATCCACAGTCTAGTACCTTACCTTGAGCATGCAGAGCTCGTATAAGACGCACCTGCATTGCAACACACACACAACATCCAGTCAGTCAGACATACACGAACAGACAGCCAATTCGATGCCCCCTTCCTATTGATGGATGTATGGGTACACACATACCCGAGTGACCAGACGTCAGATTTGAAGCTGTAGGGGCTGTTCTGACACACCTCAGGACTGAACGAACGAACAATCGACAGACAGACAACACAACACAACACAACCACAGAGGGGATGCGATGCGATGCGATGCGTCCATCCCGTTCCTATCTATAATTTGGTTGCCTGCCTGCCTGCTGCCTGGCCACCTCACCTCATGTAGTATGGCGTCCCGACAGTCGTGGCAGCAAAGTCCAGCGCACCCTCCAACACACGAGATATACTGCAGTCAGTGCACACCACACCACACACAGGCAGGACACACAGATAGGTCGATGGATGGCCGGGCCGGGTGAGTGTGTCGTGATCATATATAAGGCGCTCATACTCATCCTCACCCGAAGTCTCCTATTTTGGCCGTTTGCCTGTCACTTGTCATGAAGATGTTGCTGGTCTTGAGGTCTCGGTGCAGCACCCGGTTGCTGTGTAGGTAGGCCAGTGCCTGCGCCAGCTGCACGAACCACCGCATGATCTGCTCCTCGGCCAGATAGAGGTCCTGCGCCGCCACCTGGTTGATCAGCTCCTTCAAATCGCCGCCCTCACTGCAGGCAGACGCACACACAGAGTGAGTGGTAGATCCATCCAGAAACAACACGACAAGCGCGGCAAGGCTTCCCGTCTCTCTGGCTGGTGTTGCTGACCGACCAGAATTCCATGACGGTGACGAGTACATCCCTCTCGCTGTCGAGTCTGCTGTCCCTGTAGCCCACGATGTAGTCATGCTGCAGCCGCTCAAGCAACTCCACCTCCTGATACGCCATCTTGCTGCAAACACGATGGATGACGCACAGCCAAAGCACACACAACACAGGAACGGAATGCTGCGGGATGAGTTGTGGTGTGTGTGTGTGTTCACCGGTCATTCTCCGGCAGCAGTCCGAGGTCCACCAGCTTCGCCACAAAGGGGCCCCTGAACTTGCCCTTGCCAGACTGCGCCTTGCCCTCGTTGTGTTCATTGACAAGGTAACAAAGCCCGTGCTGACCCCGACCGATGGGCCGCACCCTCTCGTACCCCAGCCGACGAATCAGCTTCTCATCTGACATCCTGGAAGCCTCTTAATGCCTTGGGACCTCCCGGAGCTAAGCTCGCAACTGTTTGCAAGCTCAAGAGCGAACGTGGTGAAGAAACGCTTGGGTGTGCGTTCGTTCGTGCCTGCGATGAGGTAGCCAACTGAGCGTGAAGACGAGAAGCAGGGATCTGTAGGCGGTGTGACTGTGTGAGTGAGGATGATGGACACGGTGCGTCAGTACTGGGATGAGTTCCGGGCGCTGTTCAGCAAACCACGGCAGGTGAGATCAGATCTCGGCAGGCCACCGATGCAAGAACAAGTGAACGACTGTCTGTCGGTTGTCTCTGTCTGTCTGTCTGTTTGTCTGTCTGTTGCTGCTTGTGTGTGCAGTTTGTGCAGCAGATCTTGAATCTGTGTTGTATCGTCTTCTCTGCCTTAATGCTTTGGAAGGGCCTCATGGTCATCACCGGCTCAGAGTCGCCTGTGGTCGTCGTACTCAGGTCAGAACAGCTTCCTCGCACCAGCCATGGCACAGCATGGCACAGCACGGCACAGCACGGCACAGCACATGTGTTGTCTGTTTGTGCTGCCATGTCATTCAGTGGGAGCATGGAGCCGGGTTTTTATCGCGGTGACATCTTGTTCCTCAACAACCCCGACACACCCGTGCTACCCGGCGATGTGGTGGTGTTCAAGATCAAGGGCCGCGACATTCCCATCGTACACAGAGTCCTCGAAGTGCACGAAACGTACGTGACCATTCACAGAGGGAGGGAGGGAGGGATGACACCACTCTGTGAGAGTGTGTTGCTGATGGGTTGTCAGGGGCAAGGGTGATGTCAAGATCCTGACCAAGGGTGACAACAACGACGTGGATGACCGGGGGCTCTATGCACCGGGCCAGCTGTGGCTAAACAAAAGCGACATCATGGGCAGAGCTATCGCGTATGACACACCACACACGACAAAGCAACCAAACCAGAACCGCACACCCCGCAATCGACCCAGGCAGCACATGTGTTTGGTTCCTTTGGTCGTGTCATCTGCACAGGTTCTTGCCGTACGTGGGGATGGTTACAATATGGCTCAACGACTACCCATGGTCAGCAGTGTGCCAGCCGACACGCACACAAAGGGCGAAGATGTGATGTGCTTGGCTGTATGCCTGTCTGGTCTGGTCTGTGCACCACAGGTTGAAGTTCGTGCTGGTTGGGACGATGGGCTTCTTCGTCATCATAGGAAGAGAATGATAACGCAGACGCTGACACGGACACGCGTGCAGTCAGGTAGATAGACAGATGCGTGTTGTGTGGTGTGGTGTGGGTACAGGCAGAGGTGTGTGGTGTGTTTCTGAGGGCTCTATGCCTCTTCCTCTCTCCCTGTCAGTCAGTCTGTGCAGCCTACCGAGATACTACAAGTGGAATGATGTATGTGCGTGTGCGTGCGTGTGTGTGTGTGTTTGGACACTGACTGTCTTGCTTGCATCGCATGGTCTCGCCGGCTGGACTCGCGTACACACATGGCATGGGTGCATCGCATCCATCGTGTCGTGTTGACATCAATTAAATGAATGCATGTGCCTTTTGCCTACGATCCTTGTATGTCGAGTCGACACACATCCACACCGCACCAGTGAGTGTTGCAAAGGAGCTTGCAAACACCTGGAGAGACAACACACCCTGGAGGCCGGACACAACACACACGAGAGGCCGTCTCTAACGCACCCCCTGTTATACTGTGTCTATATAGAAGCCTTGCTGTCTCCCCTTGGCCGTCCGGTACAGCACGGGTCTCTGCACCACACCTGAGGATCATCCACCCGGGTCACTGGCCTTGTCATCACTACCAGAGCCGCAATGCACGTGAGGTGAGTGTCTGGCATGGTGCCTTTCTCATCTGTGTGGGAGGGCTGACTGATTCCTTCATTCATTCATTCCTTCATTCACTCATTCACTCATTCACTCATTCATTCATTCACTGATCAATCATGTCCCCGTCCATGTCCATGGCTCTTTCAGTGTCTCTTTCACGCTTTGCACGACTGAAAGAATGGCGTTAAAAAGGGATGGGGTATTGTAAGAATTTCTCTGTGTCTCAGATCGTTGACCGGCCACTCAGCCCCAGGGCCCCACCAGGTTGGTCGCCTTGTCGTACTTGAACTCGTCCTCTGCCATCTTGGCCCGCTGCTGCTGCCGCGCTGCGATGCTCTTCTTGTCCTGAAGAATGTCTCGCTCCAGGCCGGGCTGACAATCGAAAAGCCAGCCACACACACAGGGAGTAAGCTTTGATGCCTACATCCATCCATCAGACAGACAGACCCCACCGACCAGGTAGGATTCCATCTCGTTCCTGCGTCTCACGCTGTCGGCGTCCTTCTTGCCCTCGAGCGTTTTCAGCTCCTCCTTGAGGAAATCGGCTTTGGATTGGAGCGCCAGCATGTCTCTCTCCTGCCTCTGGCTGGCCACGTCGGTGTCGATGGCATGCTGCTTGTAGGCCTCGGATGTGGTGCCAAATGCGGGCTTGGCGTAGTACTGGGCGGCCTTGCCGGCGCCCACCATGCTTTCAATCATTCTCTGGCCGAGACTTGGACCTGTCTCGTGGTAGAACTTTCCCGCCTCCTTCGCCAGCCCTGTGCCGGCCTTCCCAGCCAACTCTGAGGGAATGCATGAGCAAACACACAGATCAGACGCTCTGGTGGCTTTCCGTTGCTTAACACGTGGAGGCATAAGACACACTCAATGGAGGCGAAGGATGGCATTGCTCACCAGAGAGAGGCTTGAAGGACGGCACGCCGTACCTGCCTTCCTCTTCCATCTTCTTCACCTTCTCCGGGTCTGCACCACATAGATCTGTCCGGTTGCCACATAGATCTGTGGTGCACACCTCTCTGTCCGGTTGCCATCTTCCAGCCGGCTTTTCCGAGTTGACCAGCCAGCTTAACAGCAGGCCAGGGGGAGATGAAGCCCTTGGAGCCCTTCTCTGCTGCCTCATCTCCGTCAACAGGCTGCCGGGCACCTGCGAAAAGCGACGCAGAAGACAAGTGGTTGGGGAGACGGGACGGGACGGCGTCTCACTTCGTGCTGGGATTCCGTGCACGTGGGCCAAGGCCAGCGAGACTGACAAGACCAACAGGATGAGAGGCCCTCGTAGCCCGCCCATGATGTGCTCAAACCAACGCAAACACGACAACCTGCACTGGGGGCCCACACATGTAGGGTTTCTCGGTCTAGGGTTTGATGCCCAAGGAAGTGGAGGACCCTAAACCCAGATCTCCCAAGTTCTCCTGAAAGCTGACAGGATGGCGATGACAGACAAAGGTAAGCTGACGACGCGCAAAAAGTATCAGACATGGCAACCTGAATGTTTGTTGGTGTGGTTTGTGTGTCGTGCTTCAGACAAGACGGACACGGCGAACAGAGATGCGCCTGAGGAGGGTCCCTTGAGCGTCCTCTTTCAAGTGAGCACACGCCAGTGTGACTGACGCACACGCTGAACAGGCGCCAGCAACGTCGCTCACCGTGGCCGTGCGTGTGTGTCACGTCTGTCTGTTCAGTCGGTCAAGGACAATGCGCAGGTGCTCATCAACTGCAGAAACAACCGCAAGATCATCGCACGGGTGAGCGAGAACACACAAGACAACACGAACCGTGACCGCTCTGTGGCTGGATTCGATGTGTGTTCAGGTGAAGGCGTTTGACAGACACTGCAACATGGTCTTGGAGCAGGTGTGTCTGAACATGACAACATGGCAATGCTTTGCTGCGGGTGGCTCATCGCCTGGCATGGCATTGCGTGGCGTGTCTGTCGTGTGTATGTGGTGTGTGTCGTGTCAGGTTCGGGAGATGTGGACGGAGTACCCGAAGGGGTCTGGGAAGAAGAAGGCCAAGGCGGTCAATAAGGAGAGATACATCTCCAGGCTCTTCCTACGAGGCGACAGCGTCATCATCGTACTCAGAAACCCAAAGTAATCCACCGACCGATGGATGGATGGATGGATCACCCGACCCGGCTCATCCGAGGCAAAGACAGACGGCAGTAGAGTGCGGTGCCGTGGAGGCTGTGTTGTGTTGATGTGTGAGTGGGTGGTGGGTGGGTGGATGGCCTGCCCTGCCAGCAGGATGTGATTGACTGACGCACTAGTACTGATTGACTTTCCCACAATGACTGACGCTGTCATGTGCACCTACGGACCGGACCACGTGAATGCTGCAGGTACGTGATGCGGATGCGGACCTTCCTCGCGTGATTTGCTATACCTACCTGTGCTTTTAACCATGCATGTGGATGAATGGATGTCCGTGTGCCGTCTCACCTTCCTTCAATAACCTTGCCACACATACATACAAAGAACTAAACAGCCACGACGGATTGGATTGCAGCTTTCAACAAAATAGCGACACGCCCGCGCTGACCCATTCGTCTTTGCTATACACACACATCATGAAACCCAGCAGGCGAGCTTGACAAACAGCAAGGAAGCGGACTGAGCGAAGAAGCAATATACCTAACACACGACAGCCGCCTTGTCAGCAATCTCTGCCTCCCCTTTGCCGAAGGAAGGCGTGCTGCTTTGCCCACTGCTGATCACCCGCGATGCAGCAGAGCCCTCTGCCGTCGATGGCGCGCACGGCGACGCACCAACCACCACCATGCCCCGCTCCAGGTAAGCATCGGTGCTGGCTGCAGGCCCCTCGGCTGCTTGCTGGGGGGATCGTTTGATGCCCGGAATGACCAGTCTGCCGCCAACCCTCTGGGGCGAGGGAGCCTCCTGACACATCACACACGCGGCCAGACACATGTGTGATGTGCTGTTGTCCTGTGTGCCAGGTATTTCGTGAAGGTGGGTAGCACTCGGCAGTACGACATGCTCAAGACCGCCCTATGCTTTATCGTACCAGTTGCAGGACGGCACTCGGCTTCTTCTCGAGAAATGGCCAAGGGATCTCTGAGGACGACTCGGTGGGCGGGGCAGCAGGCCCGTCTGCTGTCTGCGCCCTGGTGCAGAGATGCCACCGGTAGATAATAATGACGATGACCACTACCACAATGAGGATGGCAGAGGGGATAGAGATGGCCAGCCACATGGCCGTGCCGGGCCATCCATCGGTATCGTCTGGGACGCTGCGCTCGGCCTCCTCTCGTGTGCGAGGGGCGGGGGGAAAGTCATCGACGGCCACACCATCCAGACCTGATGCCAGCAACACACAGACGTCCAAACTGTGTGTTGGGGGGGCTGTTGTGTATGTGACATTTACCTTTGGTGCATTCGCCATCGTCGCAGGGCTCCTCCTGTGTCCAGTTCGCAGGTCTCATGCAGGGGGTGTTGCTGCTGAAGGTGGTGACGGTGATGTGGCCCTCGCCAGCAGCGTGTGGGACATCGTCACCGGCCACATCGCCATGAAGGATGAATGTCCTCGTGCGCCTGCAGTCGGATGCACAGGTGCTCCACTGTGACCACTCGCCCTCGCACTCCTTCACTGGTGGGTCTGCAGGACAGACACCAACACAATGCACAGACAGACAGACAGATCAACAAACAGACAGACAGACAGACAGGCGTACATCGACCTCACGTCAACACTGCCTGCCTACGCCGCACCCTCCCTGCGTACCTCGCTCCCTTAATACGAGACTGTTGCTGCCACCATCTTCACGGCCGCTGTCAGCTGCCACCGGCGGCCTCTCACATTTGCCGCCTGTGCAAGGCCTTGACTGCTGGTCGCCTTGCTGGAAGGGACAACCCAGGAAGAGGGCGTAGCCGTGGACACCTCGCTCTCTGAGCTGCTTGGCCTCGTCGCTCCACTCGCGGGGGAGGGAGAAGGTGCGGACCGACAGACATGAGGCGGAGCACTCGCTCCACCCACTCCACTCGGCATAGCAGGCAGATGACAGGGGGGAAGCTGATGCGAGAAAGACGACAACGATTAAAGCAGAAGACAACATGATGATCTCGGCTCGATGCTGTGGGATGCGGCACCTGCTTTGGTGTTGCCGCTGCTGACCTTTGTTGACGTCGTGACGTCTGCATCGCTGTCAACGGCGCGTCAAGCGTCACACCAACATAGATCCGTCATTTTCTGCCATCGATTCTGCCGCGAGATCTCAAACCCACTGCTTGAATACATGAATACATCAATGTATCAGTAGTACTTATACAAGGGATTTCCAACACTCGCTTCGCTCGCATTGAAAATCCCTTGTATGCGTGTGTGTGCTTCGCTCGCACTGAAAATCCCTTGTATGGAAGGGGTTGTAGGGTTGCAAACCCAGAAACCCCAGAGAGAGGGAGTATTTTGACGAGAAGTGAATATGGATTCACCCTGTGGTCAGTACGTAGACGTATATATGTATGTGTTTCATTCATTCAGTTGGCCATCGTCCATCAGATCGTCCGAGCAAGGGGCGGGTTGGTGGGGTACGAATGAGTAAGAGCCAAGCAAGCACGGTGATGGGACAAAAATGAGCAGGGGAGGAAGAGAGGGGTCCATGACCAAAAGCACGGACAAGACACATCGTTCGGACCTACATAGCACAGCAGATTGCCTGTCCCTTCAAAGAGGTGAAAACCAGGAAAACTCGGCTGCAAGTTCCTGTCTGTTTGTCTGACTCCTGTATAAT
>CDMY01000635.1:290516-309392 GCA_001179505.1 Vitrella brassicaformis | reverse complement strand
TGCGCCTCCCGGCCACACCACACCTGCTCTGCCTCTTCATGCCTGCTCGTGCTGCGCTGTGCTGTGCTGTGCTGTGCTGCTGCGTGCGTTCTCTGCCTGTGTTCTGCCTGTTCGTGTTCGTGCTACACCACACACACACACAGAGACACACACAGCTGCATGACCTGTGATGTGCCGTGCCGTGCCTTTTCTTTATTCAAGCCACTCACTCACCTTCATGCTGTTCCATGATGACATGCTTCGTGTATGTGGACACACCTCCCCATTCTCCTTCAACAGCGCTCTCACCTGCGGGGGTCGTGCATCGCGCTCAGCTCGCTGGGCGCCTTACTTGTAGTTAATTTGCAAATGCAGTTAAGTCTGCATGTAACGCCGCACGTACACAAACACACGAAATGCGAACCGCATCGCGCATCGTCTATATATGATGTGCCCACAAAAGGACCGCCGCAACCTCCGCTGGCATGCAACCACACCACACCCACGGCGCAGACTTAGAAGAGAACAGAAGCAACTGACTAACTGACCTGACTCAGTCTGACTGCCCCACTTCGGGCCGGTCGCCACGTACATGCAGACTGAGTGGCGGGCTGGGCTGGCTGGCTGGCTGGCTGGCTGGCTGCCAGCCTGGTTGGCTCGTCCGTCAGATCGCGCATATATCAGCACACATACCCCCAACAATACATACCTCCAACAAGTATATATGGAGATGCATAGAGACTACTCACTCACTCACTCACTCACTACTCACGTGGCGTTGCAATGATTGAAAGCCCTGGATCGCTTCGACCCGTACGTACGTACGAGAAGACCACCAACACACCACACCACACCACACCACACCACACCGACCCACACAACCCATGCATACCCACCCGCCCTCCGTGTAGGTATGTAGGCATACGCTAGACACTGGACAGACATGTTTCGTCTAAGTATCTACCGCCTCTCTCCCCCTTGTTCGTCAGTGGCTCTCACCGCCTTTGTCCTTGATGGACGCCGCGATCTCCTCGATGCCGCCCGCCGGGGCCTCCGCTCCCTCGCTGATGAGGTACTGCGCCACCTTGGTGTTGCCGGCCCCCACTTCACGCCACAGCGGCGGCATGGGGCCCCGTTCAGGATGATCCTCCTCCTCCCCGCTGAGCTGCTTGGCCGTGTTGAGCTGTTCGGCGCCTCCGGCCGTCATGAGTCGGCGCATTATGTCGACGTGGACGTCCGCATCGCTCAGGTGCATTTCACACGCGACATGGAAGCTGCACCACTTGTCCGATGGGACCACACGTGCGCCTACACAAACCGTACGTACACATACAACACAACACATGGTGACTGACTGACCGGCCTCCCTCCCCTCCCCCCTTCTGGCTTGCACAGTGCGCACCACACCTCCGTCGAGCAGGATGGACGTAAACTCCAGGCGTTTCTTGGCGTCGAGGGGGTGGTCTGCAGTGAAGTAGTCCTTGATGGCCTTGAAGTAGTAGTGCAGCACGCCTGAGGGGCGGTTGGGGTCGGCTCTGTGGGCCAGGAGTGTGCGCACCATGGGCGTGATCTGATCCAGGGTGCGCAGGAAGTCGGCGCGGCGACAGTTGGCGGCATAGTCGGAGTGGAAACAACTCCCGTGGATCTTGTCCAACACGCCCATATAGAGGCTGTGAAGGGAAACAGACAGACAGGTCAATCAATCAATAGAGGCATGCATGCCCTTGTGTGTATAAGTGATACATGTGCTAACCGGTTGACGAGTGCGCTGATCGGAGGCTCGGAGTTGAACAGCAGCGCCTTAGCACGAGTTGCCTCGGCGTTGACATCCGCGCCAGCCTCGATCAGCGCCTTGAGCACCAACGCGCCTGAATGAAGTGATCCATGCATTCTTTCTCAGACTGCAAAAGTCGTGCGTACCATCGTCGCCTTCGCACGTTCGTGCAGCGGCCTCCAGCAACGTCTCGGCACGGCCCATGTACTCGACCTCCGCCTTGACTTCCGCCTTGGCCTCAAGCAGCCGGGTGACGGCGTTAGAGGGGAGGCCATCTCCCTCGGCAAGGCCGCTGGCCAGCTGCTTGGTCGCACGATCAGTGCTACCGTGCACAGTGGCGTCACACCACCCAAACATCGTCGGTCGGTGTTTGGTTCCGTGGCTAGCTCGCGTCCCGTCTGCGAGCTTAGAGGAGGGGCAGCTCAGAGAGGGAAACAAAGGAGGCTGTTCTAAGTCCTGCAACAGATCTGCAAGCTGGCGTATAACTTCAATGTGGTGATCGGCGACAAGGTGACGCGATGGTGGATCTGTCCAGGTGAGTGATGCGGTGATATAGCCGGCCGCTTCGATGGCGGTCCCGTTCCTCCCGGCCCTGTTCATCTCGTGCCTTGCGCCGCTGCTTTGCACTGGAGCATTGCACAGCGCCGACAAGACGGTGGGCGAGGGACCTTCACTCACTGCCGTGGCGTCGCCCATCCCTGCCGACTACATCAACCTGCTCGAGTGAGCAGCCAAGCGACGAGCGAGAGACTGGCACACACATACTGACTGCTCTGCTGCTTTGTGTTTTGGTCACACAGGCCGATAGACACCCAGAGGCCGGACGCATCCGTGTTCAAGCCATTCAAACGCCGCGAGGCAGATGACGCGTCGGGCGATGATGCCGACCCGTTCTTCATGCCGCCACGGCCGCGAAATGTCCATTCGGCTCTGCTCATGTGAGGGAGGGAGAGAGGGAGGGAGGGGAGGGTCAATCAGCGGCAAGTGGTCACGTGTGTCTGGCGTGTCGGTCTGTCTGTCAGGCACGAGAGGGCGCCCGGGTCGCCGTCCGGCATTTACCGTCTGATGAATGGCACTTCTGCAGATGATTCCAATGCCACCTGGGTGAGAGCCGATGGGTCGTCTGGTGTGCTTGAAGAGGCGCTGACTAAACACAACAGCAGCGTCGCCTCGACGGTCTTCTACCCTGGAGCGATGCCGACTAACAAGTGGGGGAGGCTGCCTGGCTGCCTGGCGGGTGTGTGGTTCGGATGTGTACGTCTGTCTGTCTTTGTGTGATCAGGTTTTGGGCAAACTTGTTGCTTCGTGACGGCAATGCCTCTGTGCCTGCCCCTGTCTACCCGCTGCCGTATGCGCTCAAGATCATGCCCAGCAGAGAGACCCCGACCAAATCCCTCGGTAGGCAGCAAAGGTCTGTCTGCAGAAACCCATCCGTCCATCCATCGGCCGTCCGTTCATCCGTCACAGACCTGACGTGTGCGTGCAGGTGGCAGGAGTGACACTGGCTATGGGATCCAAGTCAGCTTTGACCAGAAGAAACTCACTCGGTGGGGGAGATTGGATTGTGGGGGGCGGCCGGCATGTGTGCTTGTGTGCCTGTACTGACTCTTATTTGCTGCTTGCCTTGTTTGTTTCTTAGGTTGTCGAATTCGTCGTTTGGTCGCATCGGTTCCTACGTGACGCCCCTCACACCCGACGTCCTCATACGGGCTGACGAAATACTCACACAGGTTAGGTGGAGTGTATGTGGTATGTGGACTTACGGCCGCCGCCGTTGATGCGTCCATGCCTGCCTGTCTGTCTGTCCGTCTGTCTGTCTGTCTGTCTGTGTCTGTGTCAGTATGTGGTGAGCGGCCACGATCTGTTTGGCGCGACGGTCACGTTCGGAGGGGCGGTGGAGGCAGCGAACGCGACAAACTCTTCGACCGGATCATACCCACACATGACTGTACCCATCGTGCAGGTCAGGTGGGCTGGGCGTGTACTGTACGTGGGCATCGCATCGCACTTACTGTGTACATAGACAAACACATACATACATACATACATATGGTGTCATGTGTGTGTATACTGCGGTGTGGTGTGGTGTGCAGGGCATGGCGTATGTGACGGTCGAGTACTGGAACAGCACCCCCGTGATGCACTTCTGGCCACAAGTCCGCGCAATCATACCAAGAGACTGCAGCAAAGGTACGTAGGTACGCAGGTCAGACAGACAGAGAAAATCAGACCGGCAGGTAGGTACGCCTGCAGACAGACATTGCCTGCCTCATTTTCCGTCTGGATGCGATGCGTGGCAGCGTTGAATGACGTGGCTCTCGATGTCGACCCCTCGGCAGCGGAAGTGTCATGCTGGGTCATCGTGTCGGGCAACCACAAGGCGTGGAAGGTCTGGGGCATCTCCAGAGACACACATGCGGGCGGCTCATCCCCTCCGCCACTCACATGGGACAACAGCCGCACCGGGTCCATGTATGAACACTCAGCGGGGGACGGTAAGTAAGAGGCCAACAGGAATGCAGTCAATGCACACATTGGCTGGCTGGCTGCACGGGACGGGCCTTGCCCCTCTGTCTGTCGTGTGTTGAGTTGTGCCATTCAGTGCTTCGTCTGAGTCGGGCCGGTTGGAGTGGCGTATTGCGTGTGGCCCACCTGCCCTTCGCCACAGACACGTCGGCCCTCTATGAGAAATGGCGCTTCGAACAGAGCTGGAACGAACCCCAAACCATGACGCCATTCGAATTTGACCTTATCAGAGGTACTTAGCGGATGGATGGATCTATCAATGAGCGCAGCGCACACCGATTTTATGATTGCCTGCAGGTCCGCCACGTGATTTGGACGAGTACAAGTGGCGTCAGGAGAACACGGCCGGCTACCCCGTCTACCGACAGATGAATGTCCTCACCGACAATCCGTCGCACCGCACACGAGAAACGCCTAACACACCCCTTCCCAGCCACCACCCCTCTCTCGCCCTGCAGCTGGAGCCCGACAATGTCACCAACTACACCTCAGATGAGGACCACAGCCAGACGTACGAGGCCAGGTACGAGGCGACCCTCGACCGCCATGTGCTCTTCTGGCCCACGGGTGGCGAGCTGCGGGTGGCGGCCAGCCCTGAGGCGATGAGAGAGGAGAACGAAGGCGGGGAGGTGATTGTGGAGTTCCAGTGGAAGGTCAGCGAGCGGGTGACCTTACGGGACCATTCATTCATGTGTGACGGTGTATGTATCCATGTGTGTGGTACCTATCTCCCTGTCTGTACATACCTAGGTGAGCAGCGTGGACTGGGTGTCCCTGCCGTCCCCGTCAGCCCGTCCCCTCCTGCACTTCGCCTTCCCGCACCAGCTCTCCCTCATGGGCCCCCTACGGCGGCCAGCCAACGCGTCTGAGGTGCCGGTGGCCTTCAACGGACGTGCCAGCCTCATCCCTTCGCCCTCCCTGCCCGTCAGCGTCAGCATAGTGGAGCTGGAGAGCCCCACCAAGGGCACCATGACGGCTCTCATGGGGTCCACATGGCAGACACACCTCACACATGCACAGCTGCCGTCTGTCGCGGAGCATCTGGGGTACCTCCCTGCTGGCCCGATGAGGGCCAATCGGAGTGCGGTGGTGTGGCAGCTGAAGGAAGACGTCAACGACCTCAGTGCGCAGCCTAACATGCCCGACACATGGTGGGGTTGGTTGCTTGTCGGGGGGAGGGAGCGAGGGAGCGGGGGAGCGAGGGAGCGAGGGAGCGAGGGAGGCCGGCTTGCAACTATCGGTGTGTTGTGTGTGTGACATGCAGGTATTTCTCTGGTAAGGTGAATCAGAAGGTGGCGTCTCTCTGCCTCTTGGCGCGGGAGCTGCTGGGGCCAAAGGCATTCACCACACAAAAGGTAGGTAGGTACGTCGAGGGGCAGTCCGCCCCTCGAGGGACGGCGGACTGACACATCCACCTATCTATCTATCTATCCATCCCTGCAATGGGATATGCGACCACGGCTGTCCGTCTGTTGTGTGCAGTGCTTGCACGAGCTGGAACGTCGCCTGGCTTGCACAATGAAGAACACCATATCGGACACAGGGGCGTGTGACATCAGCCTCCCCACCCCACCGGCTCTCCGCTACGACGCCACGTGGGGCGGGATAGCCTCCCTCCCGACGGACGGCAACTGGAGGGCGGGGAAATCCCCAAACGTCTCGGCCACCTTGGTGCTTGGCGAGTTCGACTTCGGCAACGCGGTCTTCAACGACCACCATTACCACTTTGGCTATCACATCACCGCGGCAGCCGTGCTGGCCCACCTGAATCCTTCTTGGGTGGAGAAGCGGGCCAATAGGGATTTCGTGTGGGCGCTTATCCGGGATGTGTCCAATCCGTCGGCAGCAGCAGGAGCTAGAGCTACCTCTGATGTGGCGGACACCAAAAGTGGCGAGGGATCTGGTGCAGATGTGTACTTTCCCCCCTTTCGATACTTCGACTGGTTCGACGGCCACTCGTGGGCCAAGGGCATCCTAGCCGCTGCTGACGGTACACACACACGACACAGCACAACACAAGGCAGGCAACACACTTTCTGTATGTGTGTGGTCTGGTCGATGGACTGACTGTTCATTTGCCTGCAGGTAAGGACCAGGAATCGGTGTCGGAGGGGGTCAACTACCTGTACGGGCTTCACCTGTGGAGTCGCGTCGTGAATGCGCCGCGCATGGCGCTGCTGGCCAGAACCATGATGGCCATACAAAAGTGAGCGACGTACCGTACACCGCAGCAGCTGCACTGCACCGCACTGCCGTCTCTTAGTGGTTGGTGTGTGTCTTGTCTGTCTGGTGTGTCGATCGACAGAGTGAGCGTGTCGTCGTATTTCTTGCTCAGCAACGGCAATGCCAACCACCCCGCCACCTACTGGCAAAACAAGGTAGGTACATACGTGAGAGGGGCGGGCGACAGAGACACCCCGCTGATGAGCTTTAAGTTGCGTGGATCCTTGATGCCATCCATTCATTTCAGGTGTCTGGAGTGTTTCTGCAGAACAAGGTGTCGTACAGCACGTGGTTCAGCAGCGACCCGCCGGCCATCCACGGCATACAGATGATACCCTTCACACCGGCACTGTCGTTCATCCGGCCCGCCGCCTTCGTGGCCGAGGAGTGGTCGCTGCGGCTGAGGCACCTGCCCGTTGTGGGCGACGACCCCTCCAAATGGTCGGCATGGACGTCCGTCATCATGACCAACTTGGGTGGTGCTATTGACAGGTAGGTGGGCGGGGAGGTGCAATGAGTTGGTTTTGGTGTTTGTGACTCTGTGTCAGAGTGTGACTGTGTGTTGTGTTCTTTGGTTCAGCGGGAGGGCCTTGTGGTACCTCACGCACGGTCGGTGTCCGTTCGATGAGGGTTTGTCGCGGTCGTGGGCCATGTACTGGGCACTGACACGACCCGCACAGCACCGACATGACCGCCGATTCCATGTAAGTGCCTGACGAGTGGGGGGAGGGGGAAGGGGATGTGAGTCGCGGAAACAAGAGCGAGCGATGGGTGCGGGTGTGTGTTGTGTATGTGTGCAGGTTCAGGTGCCTGAGGGGGACCTGCCGAAGGTCATCCAATGAGTGCATGAGTGCATGTGTGACATATATGTGGAGGCCAGGTGGGTGTGATCAGGGTAGACTGCATTTGTGTGTGAAGTGGGGCATGCAGGTAGGTCGACAGGTGGGGGGGGGGGGGTGGGGGGGGGGGGGGGGGGGGGGGGGGGGGGTGCCGGAGAGTAGGGAGTAGGGTAGAGTAGAGTGTGCTAATGGACACGACACGCAGGTATTTGGATTTTGTGTGTGGTGTGACGTAATAGACAGGTAGGGGAGGGGGCTGCACGCGTGTGAAGGTCAGTGTGTGTG
This sequence comes from Vitrella brassicaformis, assembly GCA_001179505.1. Classification (NCBI taxonomy): domain Eukaryota; family Vitrellaceae; genus Vitrella; species Vitrella brassicaformis. The sequence goes on along the minus strand of CDMY01000635.1, from coordinate 301,766 downwards.
GATGATACTTTGTATATAACACCATGGAGAATGAATGAGCTGTGGCAGATCTGTTGTATTGCGCTCCGTCACTGATTCAATGAGGGATTGCTGGCCAATAGGTCTCTCACACACACACACATGGCAGGCAGGCGGGCAGCTGACACACTCACACAACCACAAGCATCCAGCAGCCAAAGCGCCACGCCACACATCAATCACATCACACACGACACGACACGGCACACACTAAGACGCACGAACGACACCCAAGGCAGGCAGGCAGGCAGGCACGGGAGAAAGCGACACTCGGGGAGGGAGTGAGCAAGAAGGGGCGGCGACACGACAGGACACGACACAGCACGGACGGACGGACATACGGGGGCACACACACGGTACCAACCAAGGTCAATCAGTACGCACACACATCCAGGCAGGCAGGCAGGCAGGCAGGCAGGGAGGGAGGAGACGAAAGGGTTAGAGCGAGTGCTGGGGTGTGGAGGGAGGGAGGGTCGCGAACAGCTTAGCTAGCAAGGCAAGGCACGAAACACACATTGTAGATGTCTTGTCTTGTCTGGCGACGGACGGACCGAAAAATACATTACAGACGGGAGAGGTGAGGTAAGAGCTAGAAGGTTAGTAGCAGTCTGTCTGCAGGGGAGTGAGTGTACTGGCGAGGCGGGCGAGTTTGCGACGAATTACAAAAGACCGACCCCCCCGCGCCATGCAGTGAGTGCATCCACACCAAAAGGCCACGGAGGCAGACAGACAGACAGGCAGGCAGGCAGGCAGAAAAGAAAAAAGTCGAAAGAAAAATGCCCGAGGGGTGGCGTGTATGCGTGTGGCTGGGGGATGGATATATGGATGGATGGATGGATGTGGTGGAGAGATTGCAATAGATGAGTGTCTTAAGAGACGGAGGGGAGAAAAATCCCAATAACATGTATGAGTGTCCATGGCATGGCGGGTGGGTGCGATGAATGGATGCACACACACACACACACACATGCATACGCACATTTCAAACCAGCGGGTGGGATGTCTGACTGACTGGAGCCGATCTATCTTGAATCAAAACACAGTAGAAGGCATAGGACATCGATGGGTGGATGGATGAGATCGAGATGGATGGATGAGATCGAGATGGATGGTGTGGCTTGTATGTGTGTGGCCCCCGGCCGGAAGAAAAACGAGTCAGTTCCGACCGACCGACCGACCGACCGACCGGGCATGTCTGCCTGCCTCCATCCACCCATGCAGCACCACTGTCTGTCCCCATCAATCATTCACTCATTTGTATGCAGCACGACGTACGTGTCTTGCCGGCTATCAAGCACAACTCCCTCACGGAGAGGCGCAATTCTCGGCATTGCGCCTCGGCGTGAGTATGACGAACATGATGCCGCACCAAGCCACTCTCATGCGGGGAAGAGACCATCGACAGGGCTGGCTGGCTGGCTGGGGATCTCTTGTCTGTCCACACCGACCCCACTCCACCGCTGGCAGCACATAACAAATACCACTACGTTTCCACAACGTTTCCACAACACACGGGAACAAAATTACACCAGGTAGGCAGGCAGGCAGGCAGGCAGGCAGATGAGGGTTGAACAAAAGACAACAAGACACGCACGCAGTCTGGGATGGCATGGCATGGCATCATAGCACGGGAGTAATGGTGAACAGGCACGCACGAGTAATTGGAATGAAGGATGAATGGTGACAGTGAATGGAATGCATGGACACATCGAGATCGTTCTGTCGATCAGCCGCCAACCCACCCCTTTGTGGACCGAACTGACTCCATACATATCATGTTGTGAGGTGAGTGACACACACGTACGACACGTACACACGCATACATCACACACATACTTACATACATCAATGCCCATCCACCCATCCATCCATCCACTATATAGGTCTACATGGATTCACGCATCGAGATCCATCCATCCATCCACTTGGTACATACAGAAATGTATGCAACCTGGTGTCTGTCTTTGTGCTGGTGTTGCGCTCGCCCCGCCCCCTCCCGCCCCCTCCCCTCTCTCTTGCCCCACTGCTCTCGGTCACTGTCTGTATGTATAAGCACACAGGATCTCTCCATCCTCCCTCCCTCTCCGTTCGTTCCTGTGTCCAGCTGCCTGCCTCTCTGTCTGTGACATACATACACATGAACAGCCATCCCATCCAACAACCCACTCCACTCCACCAAGCAAACACCACACCACACGACTTGACACCACACCACACCACACCGCCGACACCGCATAGCATACCGTCCCATCCGTCTACACACGTCGATCCGTCGGATCGACAGTCATGCCAAGCTAAGCTTGCCTTATAAAGAGCGAGTGAGACAGACAGACAGACAGACGACACTCTCACCTCACCTCACGCAACACACCGACATAACATACATACATACATGCACACACGCGACGACGAGGCGACCGCCCTCTCGACCTCCCGCCTCTCCCTCTCCTCTGCCTCCCGTGCCCATGCCATGCTCGTCTGTCTGTACGGTACCGTACGCACCAAAACGACCAACCAGAGTACGTACGCACCAAAACGACCAACCAGAGTACGCACGCACCTACGCGGACATACACACATGGACAGACAAGGGGACAGACAGACAGACAGACATGAGGGCATCGCATCGCATCGCATCAGCCCGCCAGCAGCCAGCCACATCACAGACAGCCACACCACACCACACCACAACCAAAAAAGATGTATGCCGCCCGCCTCCCGCCCCCCGTCGCCAAGACAGACAGACAGACAGGCAAACAGACCAAGCGAGAGAGTATCTTTGTATCTACGCGAGTACGTCTGTATGTATGTATGTGTGTAAAGAACGAGTCACAAAATCGCATCACATACAGAAAGATAGCTAGATAGAACGAACGAAGCCGCCAGGCCCGCTTGCCGACTCAAACACTGTCGGTCGGTCAGTCGGCCGGCCGGTTACCTCACACGGCTGGCCGGCCGGCCTGGTCAGCATAGCAAGTAGTAGCAAGTTGGAAAAATCACCTCTCACTCTGTCTCTCCCTCTCTCTGCCTCCCTGTCTGTCTGTCTGCTTGTGTTTCCATCCCTCCCTCCCTCCCTCCCTCCGTCCCTCCCTCGTGGAAACGGCTGGGCGGGTGCGTAGTGGTAACACATCGATAAATCAGCAGATAGATAAAGCCAAAATCCCGTGCCGTCCGTCCGCAACACAACGACATAACATAACACAGCACCACCAGCCAGCCAGCCACACATGAACACCTCTTTACCTACCTGCCTCACCCACATACGTACTCCCCCCCCACCCCCCGCGGCAAAAACAGCCCTTGAAAGCAAGCAGGCCAGCCAGCCAGTCAGAGGAAAAAAAGCGTCGTTGACAAAAACCTATGTATGCAGCGCATCCCTCCCTCCCTCCCTCCCTCCAATCCCAAACCCCACCACGACCAGCATGTGGTCGCCTCACGTGTCTGGTCTGTATCTTGTTTCTCTGTCGGTCGGTGGCCCTCACGTCTTTCTCTGTGTCCACCGGGGCAACCAGGCAGACAGGCAGGCAGACACGAAAGCAGGCAGGCAGGCAAATGAAGGAGTGGCGATAAGAAAGAGAAGCAGGCAACATCAAGATAAACAGCGAAGGAAAGGAAGAGCATGTAGAGTAGACAGACAGCCTGACACACCGAACCGAGCCGCCCATGCACCGCGCACCGCACCCACCCCACCAGAGAAAGAGAGAGGAGAGCACCCGCCCACCCGCCTGCCCACCCTGATCTGTCTGATCACCCGCCCCCGCCCCCGAGCTGTCAAAAACGGCCAGCCTCTGTTCGTTCGTTCGATTGCTGCAGCAGCAACACAGCACAACACAACACAAGACATACACACCAAGCACCAAGGCAGGCAGGCAGGCCAGATGGGCGGGCAGGGCAGGGCAGGCTGCAGCTTCCTTGTCTTCTTCCCTGGCTGGCCCAACTAGATTGCTTCTTCATAGACAGTCGGTGGCCGATAGTGGTGGTTGATGCGAAAAATTCGGGTGAAACACTCCGCTGGTCAATCCATCCATCCATCCGTCGGTGTGGCAGGCAGGCAGGCAGGCAGCAAAAGAGTCCATTGCACTGGGTGCAATCGGCCTGGCCTTTCTTGTCTGCTTCAGCGCACGCGCCACCGCATCCCACCCAGGCAAGGCCAGACCAGACCAGACGAGGCAAGGCCGCAAATCACCGCGGCATCCCATCCCGTCTCCCCCCCTCCCTCTCTCTCCCCCTCTGGTCAACTCGCCCCCGCGACAAAGAGTGTTTCATGTACACACACGCACACATGCACCATGCACCATCTCACGGACACACGTACACACACTCTGACCAGACCCCGGCTCGGCTCGGCTCGGCTCAGTAAGCGCATTCGGTGAGTGTGAGGGGTGTCGCGGGTGGGAGGGTCTCTGCCTGTGGGGGTGAGAGGGAGGCGTCAGACGAGGAGGCGCACGTGCTCACGCTCTTGCGGCTTGTGGCCGACTGGGGACGGGCCACCTCGTTGGTGTCAGACACCACCCAGCTGCATGTAATCAAATCACACAGAGACGCTTTGCAAACCGTGGATCCCTTGACGCATTCATTGGTGGTGTTGCGTACCAAGCGACGACGGTGATGTCGTCCATTTTGCCGCCCTGGTAGTGGGTGCCCGACTGTCGCGCATTCTTTGCGAAGGGCGACTTGGCCTTGAGGTCCTTGCTGCGATGAAATGCCGCATGAGCTATCGCACGAGCCACACTCTGCACACAAGACAGACAGACGGACGCATGTCAGTCAATGCAGGTGCACTGCAGGTGTGGTATATATGCCTGGCTCGGCTCGTGTGGCTGAGTGTGCGTGAATGTGTGTGGGTACACATCACATACCTCTGCCGACGTGACGAGTGAAGGGTTCTTGAGCAGGGCTGCCTCGAAGGGCGACATAGTCAGATTGGCCAGGTTGCACACCTCGTGGTCAAACAAATTGTCAAACACACCTGCCAGCCAGCCATGATACCCAGAACCAAAGTGTCCCCCGTGTTTGTCTGCCTGTCTGCCTGCCTGCCTGCCGCATCACATGTATCATACCGTCGGTGCCAAGGATGATCAGGTCTCCCTCGTGCAGTGTGGCGGTGTATCCATTGGCCATGCTCGGGGTGTCCTGCGGCAACAACGACGACTGCTTCAAAACCCTACACACACACAGCAGAACAACCAACACATACTCAGACATCCATCACATGCCCACCATTATACCAAGGGCAACCTACAGTGGTGTGGGGCAAATGAATACCTACCTGACGAGAGTGATTTTTCCGTCTTTGAGCAGGTCTGGGAAGTGTTCCGGCTGCGGCAGGCGCGAGAGCTGGAAGGGGCAGTTGAACGAGTGCTGCTGCTCGCGCGTCCGCAGCACCAGCGACATGGCGTATGGCTGCTGTCGTCGCAGGATGAGGCACGTGGAGTCGCCCAGGTTGGCGATGCCCAGCCGCTGGCCCTGCTCGTCCAGACAGGCAACCAGCGCTGTGCTCGACCCGAAGGCCGTCGTGTCGTCGTACGCTGCACGATGGTGGGATGCACGGACACACACACACAAGGGAAGGAGGTCCACTCACTCACTTAGGCGCATTTCATTTTGTGCCTATGGGTGAAAGTCTCTTGCAAGCATAGCTTACCGGCAGTGAGAATGTTCATGGCCCGCTGTGACGGCGCGGCCGTGGGGAAGGTGATGATGCGTGTGTAGTGTTCGCAGGAGCGCATGAGCTGCTCGGCGAACAGCCGTGGGTTGAGTCCGAACGAGTCCCACTCGCCCACACCGTCTGCCACGCCGATGCCGTCGCCGCTGATGAAGTATGCGTCAGCGCCGCCCGTCGATGCCTTCTCGGGATGGGGAATCATGTAACCTGAGTGAGGGAGGCAATAAACCCATCGACCAAGAGAAGGAAGAGTGGTTGTGAGTGTGTGTGTGTGTGTGTGACTGACCTCCGCCCATGAGTCCCAGTCCGGTGGTCGCTCGTACGGCGGGAAGCTTCAGATCCTGCACACACCACAGACAGACACCGAGCCGCGAGGGACACACAGACAACGATGGATGGATGTGTGGATGAGGTGACAACCGCGCGTCCGTCAGTGAGAGACACCGTCAAGTCGACGGCTTGGCTTACCAGGTAGAGTTCCGGTTGGTGGAGGTTCTCCATGACCTCCATCGGCCACCCGGCCACGTTGAGCGACATGCTCGCCACGCGACGCAGCGAGTCCGAGTCGGCGTTGAGGCTGATGCCGATCTCGCTGGAGGCCCTGTGCAGCCCGCCCTCGCCGGGCACCTGCAGCAGGCTGCCGCCCTGGGGGGTCCCGAGGTCGTCATCGTGCGGCAGCATCCACTGCAGCGGACGGACCGTGACGGGCTCCGCCATCACCGACACGCCCAGGGGGCCCTTGCTGTGGGAGTGGGGGTGGGGCAGGCCCTCCGGGATGTGCTGAGCTGCCGCCTTGCAGCCCTTGAACGCCGAATCCTCGGGCAATACTGCACCACCCACCACAATCACACACACACACACACACAGAGCCCGAGACATGGCGGACCTCAACCAACCTAGCATATCCATTAATTCCTTACTGTCGATTTTAGGTCTGTCCATGCCCACGCCGGCCCCATTGTCGTGATGCCGCCTGGGGCAGAGCCCGCCGGTGCCCTTCCTATCGCCAGAGGCCCCACCCCCATTGCCCTCCCCGCCGTTGGGGGCGGGTGCAGGTGCAGGTGAGGGGATGGGCGACGGCAGGGGGGTGACGGGTGGCGGCGAGCGCATGCCCATGGGTGGTGGTGGGTTGATGAGTGACAGTGTGGGGCCGCGGGCGATGGGTGAGGGCGACTGGGTGCGGCACACACGGCCGGGTGGCGGGGGAGGGGGGTGGGGCGGCACACCAGACGTGTTGCTGCTGCCGTTGTTGACGGGCGGGAGGGCGCTGTCGAGGTTGCGGCGCGATTTGCGTGTGAGGGACGGGTGCACCGCCAAGACGTTGTTGCAGTTGTGCGCAGAATCCTGAAAGACAAGACAAACAGTAAGCAGTGAGAGGGCCACATTACACTTCTTGTTCGGTTTCTACCTAGCTCACCGTTTGTTGGGGCATGGCCTCGTCGACTCGCCATTCGCCGTCGACGATGTACTTGAAATGATACATGCCCGCAGCCAACTCAGGCAGCACCTCACGCAACGCCAACCAAAACACACCAGTCCTGATGGATAGATATATGGATGGATGGATGTCGCGCAAGGCAAGCAGCATGTGCAGGCGATATTTGTGTGAGTGTGTCTGTCTGTCTGTCTGTGTATGTCTGCGACCACTGGCCCTCCTCCCTCCCTCCCTCCCTCCCTCCCTCTGTCCGTCAGTGACCGACCTTGGGCATTTGGATAGTTTGAGGAATCTCTTCCACGGTGGTTGTGTGAATGAGCCAGCCACCTCAACCTCATTCGCAGGCTGCACCCACTTCAACACGATGTCACAACGACTGAATGATACACACACACATACACACACACATAGACAGACAGAGAGAGATGCACAGACTTCTTCCGTATCTCGTCCTCACTGGCTGTGTCATCTGTCTGTCTGTTGATTGCTCACTTTGACTCAGGTAGTGGCCGCACCCACTTATTGCCATTGCCCCCGTTCTTGCCCTGCTGCTGCGGCGGCGGCGGCGGCGGTTGCTGCTGCTGCTGTTGCTGGCCACTCTTCTTCTCCTCGTGACCCCTTCCTGCACCACCACCGCCATCGGTCCGCGCATGGCCTCCACTCCTGGGCCCGCCCACCGCGCGAGCCGCCTTATCCTCGCTGCTGGGGGGCGGGGCGTTGCCCGCCATCGCATTCTGACCTCGCGGGCTCGTGAGGTAGGCCGGCCGGGTGATGCCGCCACGCGAACGAGAGGTGCTGGTGACGGTGCTGGTGCTGGTGCTGCCCGCGACGGGGGCGGGGGTGGCGGGGGGAGAAGGGGAAGGCAGCGGCGGACCCTTGTCGGACGTCTGCCGCACCGGGCGAGTGGCGGAGCTGCTGGTGCTTGTGCTTGTGCTAGTGTTAGTGCTGGTTGTAGCGCTGGTGGTGGGGTTCTTGACCAGTGGCCGCTGCTTGGATGCCTTGCTGCCCTTGGGCGAGTGCGCTGGCGACATAGACGGCGTGAGAGACCCCACGGACATGGCGCCAGAGGGGTGCACAGGGGCGGCGCCGGCGGGCCGCACCGGGTACACAGGTGGGGTGGTGGGGATGGGCCCGATGCCGGCACGGGTGCGGGATGTGTCGATGCTGCTGGGTCGGCTGCGCAGTCGAGACGAGTGTGGGTGGCCAGTTGAGGGGCGGGGGTGGGGGCTGGCCAGGTGGGAGGGGTGGGAGGGCGGCAGCGACCCGCGGTGGTGCCTCTCACGCGGCGGACGGGATTGCTTGCTCGACGAGGACGGACTCGACGCAGATGACTTGCCGAGAAGCGCCTGCAGAACAAAAAGAACCGACCGACATATATGCCACACCGATGAAATGTCCACTTGCCCGGTTGGCGCCTCTCTCCCTGCCTGCCCTGACTGACCCTGACGCGAGAATTGCGTGCCGGTGAGGGTGCGCGGCTCCGCCTGGCAGACTTGACCGCCTTGCCTTGGTCACCCATCCGCCTGACGTACTTGTGACACAGCCGCGCCTGGTCCTGCAAACACACAAGCAATCCCGACAGACATGAGGTGTGTCTACCCATTCCGTCCGCTGCATCGCATCCAGCTGTGTCGGCGGTGGTCGTGGCGGCGTGCGTGACCTGGAATGGATTGTCAAAGCCCTGCAGGTCGGTGAGGAACTTGTTGAGTGTGGCCATGGCCTTGGCCTCTCCCCAGTGGGGGAGGTCAGCCGGCAGGTCCTCCGCCAGCCGCACGGGCGCCATCCTCACGCTGAGACAGCCCACCTCACCTCACACCCACGCAGTGGCAAAGATCTCGACGCAAGTCAAGGGCGGAGTTTTAGCTAGCATCGCTGCCGTCATCCTGCTTCTATGACTTGGTGGGGAGATGACCAGGGGCAGCGTTTGTGCGAGCTACTGTAAGGCTGCTCCGGGTTTAGAGTACGAACGTTACACAGTCAGAGCGCTGGCCCTTCCTTCTGTTCACTGACGACGCCTCCCTTCTCCTCTCATCCCAAAATGGGGCATTACCGTCAGCTATCATCCAGTCTCTTCCTTTCATGGCTTTTCGTCTTGATGGCGGCGGGAGCACGGCTGGACCGCAGCCACAGACCAGCCCTTTCGCCAGATCAGCCCTCCCTTGCATCTCTCCACCCCGCGCACTCTCTCTCTTTCGTCCCGCCCGCCCCATCTCTCTCTCCAGCACAGCAGCTGAGGCCGCCAAGGCCTGCAGATGCTAAAGCTGTTCTGTCAGCCAAGAAGAGCCTTGAGGAGCAGGCCGCCGACAAGGCGATGAAGCGGTTCACTCAGAAGGGCGGCAAGCCCCGGCGCGGCGTGAACCGAGGTGCGTTTCTGCAGCAGCAGAAGATGAAGGAGTACATCAAGGCGCAGCAGCAGCAGAGAGACCTGGACGACGACGAAGTCGGGTTCCAGCTTTTCGTCAGGCAAAAGATCGCTGACCGTATGACCGCACCACACACACATACGCGACAGCATATGATATGCTGGCTGGTCGATGTGCAGGCCCCTGCAATGTGTGTGTGTGTGTGTGTGTGTGGTGTGGTGTGCAGAAGAGAGCTCCTGGTTCCCAGCGGGCATGTTGAAGGGCGATGACAAGGCCAGGGCCCTCGCCAACTCCGTCGTCAACGGAGGATTCCTCGCTACGCAATACCAAAGTAAGTACCCAGACCTCCGCTGCGCCTACCTGCCCTGTGTGAGCAGGGCACCAATGTATCCCTCTCTCTTTGTGTGCCTACTGTGTAGACACACTGAATCAGGGTGTGGCCAAGAGTCTGTTCTCGAGCGCCGAGAACCAGGAACGCCTCAAAGACATCGCACAGAGCCAGTACAAGCTCAACAGAGACGGTTAGCAGCCTCGCCCCCCAACATAACCCGCCCTACTCACCCTTTCCCTCCCTCCACTTAACTTGTCCACCTGTGTGTCGCCTTTTACTCTCTCTCTCTTCTCTCTCTCTCTCTCTCTGTGTGTGTGTGTGTGTGTGTGTGTGTGCAGCGTTGGAGTTCGGTTATCGACTGGAGTACAAGGCTTTGGAGGAGAAGCTGAAGGAGGAGGGCAAGGAGAACGAGATCATCCAAGTGACGGCCGACATGCAGGAGGGTGCTGTTAAGAAGTGGTGGGAGGGCGTCACAGACCAGGTGGCGGGCGTGTTCGGACAAAAGAAGAAGACTGCTAGTAAGGCCTGAGTGAGTGATGGATTGATCCACTGACTCACAGGCGGGCGGGCGGGCGACGGGCGAAGGCAGGTCAGTCAGGCTGTTTTGGGGGGATGGTGTCTCTTCTCGTTGTCTGTCTGTCTGCATGGCATGGACGCGTGAGTGAGTGGAAGAGTGAGTGGTTTGGGAACGCAGCTTAGCTTGTGTTGGTGTGTGTGGCATGGGAGGGAGGGAGGGTGGGTGTTTCTGCCGGGGCGCATCGCATGTATGTATGCTCTCTCTTGCCACTCGGTGGTTTCGAACGAAACACACCCAAGCACATGATGCAGGCAGGCAGGCAGGCAGGGAGGGAGGGGCAACAAACGGTCGATCCTCAGTTAGTCGTGTGACGTGACAGACACACACTCATTCATTGTGTGCTGCGTGCCTGCGTTGATGCATGCATTCGTGTGCGTGTGGATGTGTGGATGCCATCCATGGATGGTAGGTATCTTCCCAATGGGACGACGACACACACCGCAATCATGTGACGTGACTCCACCAAACAGTGTTTTGTCAGTGACGGGCGACATACAGCCCGTCACCACACCAGGCGCGAAATACACACACACGGCCATCCACCCATCCCATTCCACCCCCCACTACCTCGCCCTGCCTCTCCATCCCCCCGTCTGTCCGTCCCGTCCGTCTGTCTGTCTGTCTGTGTCATCCTCTCCGCCCCCACCCCTGCCCCGCCTCTCTGCCGGCACAGAGAGCGCCACACACACAGATCGATGTGTGCATGTGGCTGCGGGAAGGAGGTGTCTCTCGGGTGCGCAGCTGTCCCGGCAAGGGGCTTGCACTGCACACCGTCACGGAGGGGCAGAGAGGAGAGGCAACACAGACAAAACGGGATAGGTAAAACGAGACGAGGTGACACAGCAGGGGATAGAGGGGGCG